>JAQIXL010002601.1:0-12564 GCA_034700245.1 Poikilolaimus oxycercus | reverse complement strand
TACACTGCTATGATTTTGAGAGTAGTTCTTTTGGAGAGTCGAATTTCCAGAGTGGCGAGTCTGGGGCTGACCTCCCGGAAACTTTCCACTCTCTTTACCCAACAGGAACCCACTACGAACCCTACTCCACCAGAAGTATTTCTGAATCGACCTGTGTGGTAGAGATGAAGTCCCGAGGAGAGTGTTAAAGAAGCAGTCGTTGACCTTCGCACTTCAGATAGGGCAATTACGTCGTAGCGGAGTGTTTGTAGGGACTCGTCGAGTTCTTCTAGCCGGTGCGCTCCGGCTAAACCTCGACAATTTAGCGACGCAACACTCAGAGTCACGCACCTGGATTGGACCATGGGGCTACCGGCCCCGCTGCCCCAATTGCGTGTGGGCCGGGGTCCTCCGCTTAAATGGGCACCGAGGGCAAGGAAGAGCGATGGCAAAAAGCGACCGCTCGGTGCACTCAAATAAACGAAAGACCTCAAATAAACGAAAGACCCTTCAACCCTTAGAAAGTAAAACGCTCATAATTTGGAATATTCACAAGAGTACAAGTGGAATTAAGAAAAAAATAAACGCAAACTGAGTTGGTTTCGTGTTGCGACTGAAAAGAGCAGTAGGGCGTCGATGCGATGCGTCACTGACATGAGCTTTTTTTCTAGAAAAGGCTAAGAAGTAAGATTCGGAGTTCATGTAAGAGAATCTGAAAAGAGACAGGATAATTTGTCGGGAAGCATTTCGAGAAAAAAACATTTTCTCGCCATTCACAATCTCGCCTCCGCTTTCGTTAAATGCAACTCGGGAAAATCAGATGAGTTTTGACATTGAAACAAAGCAAGATGATCGGCATCTTCGATAGTTTTTGGTGAAGCGGCTCTCAGACGTACTTTCTGTCAGTGACTCTATCACGGGCGATATTTCATCGCCCTTCAACGATTTAGCTTCCTTTGATTTCGCAGTCTTCCAAGCATCCTCAATATCATCCCAGTCCTCAAAGAGTTTTTTGTCCTCATCTTCACCCACCAGGTGTGCTCCTCTCCCTCTGCTCCTCGCATGTTGATCCGAGGCTGGTATTTGTCATGTATAATTTCCTTGTCGAGGCTTCCTTATCTCGTCCTCAATGCGAAATCGCGATCTCAAGGGTCTTGAGGTGAATTTCTCAGCTACCGTACTCCTTGAAGGACATTGATATCCCCACTCAAGCGAGGGAGCAAACGGGACATGCAGGCAGCGCCTTCTTGACATTTCCGTGAAGCCCACTCCTTGGAGCAAGAAAGTGCTTAAAGAAGGATCCTGTGTAAATAGGACTCCATGTCAGACCTCCTAGAGACACCTCCGAGGTGTCGAGGGAAACGAGGCATAAGGGGAGGTCTATTTGGTCGCCGAGGCTGCCTCGCACCTCATAAAAGGAAATTACTTGAAAAACATTACTATCGGATTTTTCCACTTTCACATTAAGTAGTATCGGAAAACATTCAAGAGGTTTGATCTATAATTGAAGTTTTCAAAAAAGGCTTATGTGCCGGGATCCGGTAGCTGCGGCGGGGCTAATGGAAGATTCGTGCTCGGTGTCAATTTCTTCAAGGGGCGACTGGCGTAATCTGCTAGTGGCGGCGGCTAGCCTTTCCGGTTTCTCGAGCCAATGTTTGCATAGATTGAATCATGAACAGAAAGGGAAAGGAGAAGGAGGTCTTTGTTTCGATTTGGAGTGACAGGCAAGAGGAGGGGAGAGGGGGGATGATTTGACCTACAGACAGGAGGAGAGGCGGGAGAGAACAAAAGGAATGTGAGGGAAAGAGGGGTATCAGCAGGTCGTCTTCATCGAAGACATGCGCGCCCGGGTAGTAGAACTTCGACGGTGAAGGGCGTTTTGGCAGTAACAACTGTGGACAGGATGAAGATTTTTTGAGGACAAGAGAAAGCTCGTTAATGAGGGTCAATGTGTTTAGTGAAAAAGCTTTAATGCTGTAACACAATCAATCGTTGAGACAATCATCAGTAAATACCATAACCACAGATCCCCTACCCTTATTGAGTTCAATCTGTTTCAGTTCAAAGATGCATTTTTCTCGAAACACTCTGGAAATTGATGGACCAAAATTTCATGTTAAGTTCATCAAAAACGCTGCACAAAGAAAGATTGCCCAGCCGAAACTTCAATACGTGTCCCATTTTCTGCATTCTCAAGCGCGAATGTAGAAACTCGTCATTCAACCCAACCAGCGCGTTACTGGAATCACAAAAGCAAAATGATGGATAATATGAGGAGTTTTTGAACACATTGCAGCTGTACTGGAAGCAGTGAAGATCGATTTGTTTAGAGAAAAAGCACATTTGTTGAAACGAAGGTAGTCGCTTAGACAATGAACAGCAAACAGAAGAGATCGACAGTGATTTCAGTCTGATTTGACGCCCAACGTCTTTCTTTTGAAACATTTGTGAAATGTGACTGTTCCATGAAAGGCTTGAATCATAGACTGGGAAGCGGGGTGAATGGGGGACTAGCCGCAAGCCAAAGTAGCCTTCATCGGAGACATGCACACCCGGTTTTAGGACTTCATCATTGAAGAGGAGGAAGAGAAGAACTCGGTGTTGACAACGACGACGCGATGAATACTTTCTGAGGGGAGCAACAGATGGCTACTTATTGTTAGGATCTGTGTTTAACGAAATTGTTGGCATGCTGTAACGCAATCAGTTGTGAAGACTGTCAACAGCAAGCGCCAAAACTGCAAATCTCTTGCGACTAATGAGTTCAATCAGTTTCGCTTCGCAGATGTCTTGCTTTCGAAACAAAGGGAAATTTTACGGCTCAGAGTTTCATGTTGTGTTCATTGGGAGTTCATCGAAAACGCCGCACATAAAGCGATTCTCAAATCGCGATTGTAGAAACTTATCATTCAACCCGACCAGCAATTTCAGGAAATCACAAAAACGCTGCCTTGAAGAGATATCAGGCACAGAAGAAACACAGCCGTTCACTTCTAGACAGACAGGCCAAGAAGGAATTTCATTTTATTGCGCTGCTAACTGAGCGAATGAGTAAGTATCAGGTGAAGACTTTTTGAAGAATGTCGCCAGAACATCGAAGATCAATGTTTAAAGATGAAAGAATCTTGTCGGTCGAAACAAAGGTGCCGCTGAAGCAATGAAAGAGTCAGATACAAAGTGTGTGCTCCCCCCTCGATGCTTCTTCCTCTTTCCGGGCAAGCGAAGAAAAGAGCGTTGTTTTCCTTCGCCACATCCACAGCGACTGTACCATCCTTTCTTCAAAGGGACAATGTGGTGGCAGTGGCGGTTGCAAACAAGGAGGTTGAGTTCTTGCCATTCCGCCAGTTTTCTTTCAAATTCGAAGGGATTCTATTGATAACCGGAAGGACTTGTTGATGAGGTGGTGGACTCTGTTGTGATAACTCTGAAGAGAGACCTGGATGATGAGAATTTAGAGGAAGATCGGAGACCTCGCACTACCCGGAAATATGTTCGAAACGAAAAGTTTCTGTCTTGAAACAAAGACGGATGTTAAGAAAATGAGCATGGAACGTCTCAAGGCATCGTCTGCGTTCCATTAGATTCGCCTGCAAATGCCTTTCTCTGGAAACACCGTTTAATTTAAAGGCCGAAGCACTAAACACCAAGGTGAGAGAGAACGGCCTAACGACTTACTACACTCGACATTGTAATTGACAAAATTTTCTGTTTGGCACAACAATCCATTCGACGAACAGGAAAGCGTTGGCAGCTCGAGATGATCCACAACGAGGATCGAGAGGGCGTCTGCCAGTAATTACAGCGGAACTTCGGCGTGTCGTCCTCGCGGGAGACCGTTCGAGCTACAGGGTGAGAACTTTTGACGTTGGCCGGCTTTGCCTGTGAAGAGCGTATGACTCTTGACACCCGGGTATTAGCACTTCAACGGTGAAGAGGAGGAGAGGAAGGTAGTGCCAACCCTGAACGATGCGATAAAGATCTTTTGAAGACAACCGTCCAGAGGGCAATGAGAGTTTAGCATTTAGACCAAAAAGAATATGTCTTGAAACGAAGGCATTTGTTGAGACAATGGAAATGAAACTCTTCACATGACTCCATCCAACTAGCGTGTTCAATGTGATTCGAGTACCGATGCCTTCTCTTGAAACACTCTTGAATTCTGGCAATGTGATCGATGATCGCAGGAAGTGATTCGTTTTGTGAAAGCTCAACACAACAAATGCACTTCTTCGCCCTGTTAAACGTGTTTCGAAACGTCCGCATTCTCAAACACTTCTCTCGAAACTTACATTGCAACACAAGGACGACGTTCCATGAAGGGGATGAAGGGGAAGAGGAGAAGGACACAACTTCTAACGAATGCTATACGATTTGACTACCGAAGTCTTTCTCTTGAAACATGGTGGAATTCTGACAATAAAGTGGTTGATTGCAAAAACAATCTATTTCACGGGCAAACTTGAAAAATAGGGTTTTCCCGCTTGACAATTCGTCCAGGTTTCTACTGCTTTTCAAAGATTTTTGCTTTTGAATTTTTTCCCGATAAGTATCATTGCTACTTCAAATAATGGGGTCTAATCCTGCAGTGATGACTTTTCCGGCAAGTCTCCACTTTTCAATTTGCAGACACTCCTTCGTGCCTCGGCCAAACGTGAATGCTGGTTATCTTCTCGACAGCACTTGCTTCTGGTAGCTTTTTATCTTCTTCAAGCTTCTTACTTCAGCGAATTGATATTTGCGGCCAGCTTATGCCTCTTCACGACCTTCATCAACCGTACATCATCACCAAACGTGCCAAAGACTTCTTTCGATGATCTTACAATTAGTCCCGTTTAGAAACCCATCCTTACCAAGTGTTCTTCTCCTCTCAGCATTCCACTCTTACAGACAATTCGATGGAAAACAAAATAAATAAGATTCCCGACAATTGCAAGAATCATAAAGAAAGAGCGCGGGCAATGCGTCTTCCACTTTTCACCAACTCTTTTATGCACTTGACAGCATCGTTTTCACGTAAAATCCTGCTTGTCTTGAAAATAAAATCGAGGAGTTTCAAATTGAACCAAATAAAGAGATGGTTGATGTGGTTACGTAGAAGTGTAGGAAGAGACCACATAATCGTCATCGCCCACCACATGGCTAATCTACGTCAATTTCTATTGACTAAAGCAACTCTCTAACTGAAGGCCCATGTCAACAGTAGTCACTAGGTCGTAGCTCTGTGGACAAATTGGAAAAATAATTTGAGCAGGGCGAGACGGGTGAGACATTAAAGGTGGTTCACAAATGTGAAGAAGCGGGAAAATGATTCAGAGCATCTTTCCCAATTGCGTTTCTGTCATTCCACCTCACACCCTGCGACACAAGCAAAGCCATTTATGCGACACTTTTAGGCAATCTTTGTTACAGCGGTCTCTTCGTAAAGTTCCTTCTCCTGCTCGAACTCGCTCCAACGACGTCTGTCGACTTCCAGAATATCGGCGATCAAATCATGAAAAGTTCCAATTGAGACTTGAAGAAGGAGGATTCCCTTAAACTCAGATGCGGTCAACTACAGAAACCGACTGTGAAGAAGGCCCAACTCGTCAAAGCGACTTCAGCATAGTTTCTGATTTCCCAAGCACAAGCGAGCACACAGAAAGAGCTGGTGAGATCACCACAGAATCCCTAAACTTGTCGTCGTGCTTTTTTTGTTCGCTCTTACAACTGGGAATAATGACATGTAATGCGCCAATAAGTTTTTGAATTTGATCAATCGGAGGAGAAGGAAAAAGGTGGTGACTCCAACGGCGATCTCCGTCTCCGAATAGTGTGAAGGTCTGGACCAGTCAATGAATGTGTCGTTTCTCTTGATGCTAAGCACTTCTTGCGCTTTTCTAGGCATCCATCAACCGACCACGGAGAAAATAGATGACGTCGGCGATACTCTTGACAAAATTCCTTCGTCTTTCCGGCTTCCACACGAGACCATAATAGAAACGGTTGAAATGCAGCCCGCGAATGAAGGCAGCTGTGTCGTTCGAACGCATTTGAAGAAAATGATTCACTTGTCTTTGACATTGCGTGATTCTTTTATGGCCGTACATTTCTTCGAAACCAATCATGCCACTGCGTGCGGCTCAATAACTTCCAACAAAGAGTGGAAAATGTTTTGTCATCAACTGAACACGCTATTACTCAAGAGAAATAAATAAAGGAGTCAATCGTTGGCGGACAATCTATTTCACCCACGAAATTCATCGTCGATCCAATGCGCGCGCTTTTAAAAAACGATTCTCGCGCCAAGGGAGACGGAGAAAATGTGTAAGGCGTCGACGTGGAAGAGAGAACGTGGCGAATCTCAATTTCTTTCTTGTCAATAGCTGGGGGTTGGACAAACGAATGGTTCACCGCGAAAAATTTTCTCACTCATATTGAGCGCCGTTCATTTTACGATCAAATGCGTGCAATAATAATCCAATCTTTTCTTGCAGATGCCCATAGATGGTCGCCAAATGCCGTTCATTATCAACGGCGAATTTATCGGAAATAATTGCATTTAAAACGTCTCTTTTGTTCACTATTGAAAAACCAGGTTTTTTTCTATTCTCCATTCCATAACTTGTGGTCACTGCAGTTCGAATGTTATAAGAAAAACGATGCTTCTACTTAACGGCAATTTACACTCTAAGATGAAAATGTTTTCTTTGTCAACGGTTTTGGTTGCGATTGCTACTACAAAGCAGCCTTTTTCTTTCTCAAGGTAATTTCTGCGATTTTTCATGTTGGCTTAGGAAGTGCTCAAGCAAAGCAATGTCCTTCGCGGGCATTTGAAGTTGAGTTCTTTCGCGCTTGTGAGAAAGTTTAAGTCTATCATCAAGTTCCATCGAGTAAGTTTTATTGAGTGCCCACTAATGGCTTCTATTTTCTTTAGCCAACATCAGCGGTGGATCTGTTCCGAATCGTCCTAAACTATTCCATTCAAATTGACTTTTCGAAGGAGGTTCGATCTTTTGTCTTCAGCATACATCTGCTTTGGGTGATCTTGCCGGATAGGGAGGAGACGTTCGTCAAAAACGGGTCCATTGAGACTTCGTTACAAGTCGGATGCTCTCGCCATTCATCTCGAGGTGGAGAATGGGAACTGAGGAAAGTGCACATCTCTGTACATTGTATGAGCCTTCTCTTTTTTTGTGAGGTTCAGATCTGAGAGGCATGAGGAGAGTCTTCGTCAACATTCGAGAACAACTGTTTCGTGCAGACTCCACGCGTGTGTCATGGAGGCACAACGGAATGAAAAGACCGAGTTCCAATATTGCGCTGATTTGTAGTCTATTTGATGTCTTCTCGTTTGTAGTTTTCTCATGTGTAGTCTACTTTTGTGCAGTCTTGTATCTTGTAGTCTTTCAATTATATAAGGTTCATACACCGACAGATACTTCACTTCTTTCTTCTGTTCTCTTTCCTGTGGTGAAATACTTATAAACAGTATTGTGAAATCCTATTCCTACAGTTGAGTAAACTCTATTCCGTTTACGGCCGTTCTGCAGAAAAATCAGAAACAATCCCGGACGGCATGACAAAAAACGGCGGGAGTTTTTCAGAAACAGAAATCGCGTCCAGTTCATCAAATGCGTTACCCAGAAATGCAGCAACGATCATTCAATCCGTCAAGTTGCTGGAATCACAAAAATCTTCTTCCATGAGTCACTGTGAAGCAAAGGAAAGAAAAACTTCTTTCAACTGGAGATCAATCAGTTCAAAAAGATTGTCTGTCGAAACGAAGGATCTCAAAAAGGAAATGAAAGAGCGAATCAGAAGAATGAACTGGATAGTGAAGACTTTGGAAGACGAACAGACGCGCTCGTATTGAGGTTCAATTTGTTAGTAAGAAAAAGCTTCTCCCTTGAAACGAAGACAAATGTGAAGAAACTGAGCATGGAACGTCTCATAGAAAGTAATGCGCTGCGTCAGATTCCACTGCAAATGTCTTTCTCTGGAAACATCATTGAATTCGCAAGCAGAAGTTTGCAAGGCACTTGATTTTGAGTTCACCAAAAGTGCTAAACACCAAAACGACAGAGATAACTTTGCACATCTTCATTCCTTTGTCACCCTCTCTGAATGCTTTCAAAAGTGCTCTCATTATGAAACACAGACAAGTAGAAGAAGCTTGTGCAACTGCTTTTGGCGACTAAAAAGGACGTAACGACGTTGTGAGGACCGAAATTATAACGCGGAGTTATTTTTGACGGGAGAAATCTCAACACAATAGAAGAGAGAGGCGACGAGGAGAAATTTGCAAGGCGTCAAAGTGAAGACGACGACACGGGCTGAATCATTTCCTTTGCTTGCTGGGGTTGAAAACTTTCATCTTGAATCTTCTCGTGGCGTCTTTCTATTGGAAAAGCTTACAAAAGCAACGAGTGGTACCTACAGGGTTGCCCACTGGATTTCACGTCCCACTCCTTAACCACTCGGACAAAGTACCATGAAATGTGGCGACTTGCGAACCACCAAAGAGCGTCTCCATTTTGGGAATGTGAGCTGACAGTTTGTCGCTTGGCAAGTGATCAGCAACTCTCCTTTCATCAGCTAGAAATCTGGACAGCCAGAGGTGCATTGAGAAATGTTCTAACGGCATTCTCCATTTCTTGATCCGAATTCTCCAATTTCGTCTTGGATCAATCGTTGAGTCTCTTTTTGACTATGTCGGTTTCCCTTGGGACTAATTCCTTTGCGAAATTGTGGCATTTGATCAGTCAGGCATGGTCTTGGGGGCACAAAAGCAAACCGAGAAAATGTCGCAAGTTTGGCGTTTCATTCATTAATCTCTTTTGACTGCTTGAAACAATTCGCTGGTCACTTGTTGGGCTAAATTTCTCAATCATTCGTGTCTCGTTCTTTTACTACACGAACATCATATAGTGATTTCCCCACTCTTCCTTTCATGAACATTTATGGCACGTTGAAAGATAATCCAATAGTGCTTGCTGAGCATTCGGAAAGAAGAAAAGCAGATGAGATTCACGACGGATGCAAAAAAAATGACGCGAAGCAAGGAGGATAACAGGACGATTGATGCTCTTGATTCATCAAATGGACTTGGCGATTCGTTGAGTTTCCTAAGAACCCCAAAACGGAACGCTTGTTAGCTTAGACAATTGGCGGGAGAAACTGTGAAGAAGAGACGCAGAGTGAATAGGATTCAGGGAGTGGTTGTCACTGTCACTGGAAAGTTGTTGCGTTTGCTTTGAAGGACGCGTCTTTGTTTCTCACAAAAAGCGCGAATGTATGGTTCAGGATTTGTAAAAGAGAACGTAAAGAGAGGGAAAAAATCATTCATCAATTGCACTCACAAATGGGAGTGATTCCTTGTGTTTCCAAGCGGCTGTAAAACAAGACTTCATGTAAGCTTGCATTCAAACGGGGCAGGGGAAAAAAGAGACGCAGAACAATTAGGGTTCATGCAGTGTCACGCTAACACTGGAAGTGATGAGATTTGTTTGGCTTAATCTATTGCGTTTCAGAGTTTGTGTAAAAGAAACGTGGAGGAAAAGAAGGATGATTTGTTTGGTTGAGGAGACGAGAAGAGCACTTTTCAAACAACTGGCATTGAAAGACAACAGCAGCTTGCTTTAGCTTTTTCTTTATTTTTCCCTTAACCGACGTGGTGACAACGAGACGACGCGATGAATACTTTTTGAGGGCAGCAAAAAGAGATGACCACTGAGGATCAATGTGTTCAGCGAAAAAAGGTGGCACGCTGTAACGCAATCTTGTGAAGACTGTCAACAGCAAGCACCACAACCACAGAGATCAGTTTCAAGTCGAAGATGTCTTTCTTTCGAAACACAGAGAAATTTTTACGGATCAGAGTTTCCAGTTGATCCAAAACGCTGCACAAAAGTGATCCAGACAGGACTTCAGCAACTGTCAGATTATCGACGTTCTCAAGCGCGATTGTAGAAACTTATCATTCAACCCGACCAGCAAGTTCAGAAAATTACAAAAAACGCTGCCGGTAAGAGACGATAGGCACAGAAGAAACACAGCCGTTCACTTCTAGGTAGACAGGCCAACAAGGAATTTCATTTTATTGTGCTGCTAAATGATCGTGAGCCAATAGAGTGAGTATCAGGTGAAGACTTTTTGAAGAATGTCCCCAAGAAAAAAATCGAGGATCAATGCGGTAAGATGATAAAAGCTTGTTGGTCGAAACAAAGGATGCCGCTAAAGCAATGTAAGAGCAAACTTTTCAGACTCGCATGTGTCTAATCTGATTCAACGAGCAAAGACTTTTCTTCCTCCCCTCGAAGAGTCTAAGTCAGTGTCGGCTCTCCTCTCGATGCTTCTTCCACCCGACGAGCAGGAAAGCGGAGTATGACTGTAGGGTACTATATTTTGAGAGAAACATTTTGTTCTCGAATTAGAGTGCCACTTCTTTTAAAAAGGACTTCAACGGTGAAGGAGTGGAGGCGAGGGATACACACCAACGAGTTCCATATGATTTGATTGCCGAAGTCTTTTTCTTGAAACATGACGGAATTCTGTCAATGAAGTAGTTGATTGCAAAAATGATTTGTTTCACTAAATGCGAACAGAAAGAAGATCAGCGTCGAATGATTTTCATAAATTCAGCATTTTCTCTCTCGAAACTTACTCTCGCCCTCGGAAGCTTCCTCCACATTCTGAACGAGAACGGCGAGATCTACTACGTCTCGGAGAACGTGGAGAGCTTCCTCGGCTTCCATTAGTCGGACATCCTCCACCAGTCCCTCTTCGAATCTAGAGGGCATCCGCCAGAAGTTGCAGTTGAGGTCCGGTTTATCGTCATCCGTCAACACCGTTCATGAGTTACAAGGTGAGAACTCGAGAGCCATTTGAAGGTTTAACTTCATACCTGGCTTGCCATTGCCGTTGAAATGCACGACTCTTGTGCACCGGATTGAGAAAATTGTTCTAAAAGAAGATTTGGCATGTGTTTCAAATGCAAACTTGAAAAACAGCGGTTTCCCGCTTGACAATTGGGCGAAGTTTCGACAGCTTTCAAACATTTTTGCTTTTCAATTTTTTCCCGATAAGTATCACTACTGCTTCAAATAATGGGAACTAATCCTGCAGTGATGACTTTTCCGGCGGGGTCCACTTTTCAATTTTATCTTCTTCAAACTTCTTTCTTCAGCGAATTGATAATCGCGACCAGCCTCTTCACGACCTTCCCCAGCCGTACATCATCTCCAAACACGGCGCAGTTGTCTAGGTAGGAGGTGGGCAAGGGCTGTCCCTCTCCCTCGTCCCCCTCCACATGCGTGCCGCGAAGCTCCCGCACGCAACGTCCTCGCTCGCAAGGCCTCCTTCCTCTCCTCAGGATGCATTCTTCCCTCTCTCTTCTTCTTCTCTTTGAGACCCTGACCATTGTCCATCTTCGGAAATTACTGTAGAAAGAAGCATTGTGGATTTCGCTTCAAGGACCGGGACTGAAGTGGCTGGAAGGAGGAGAGGAAGGAGAAGACTAATCGCTCACCGTATGTGCACACAAGCAATTACCGGCGAGAAGGCGCGAATAAGAAGGCGCGCGCTCAATTTGCCCGCATCCACATCGAGGCAGAGTGGAAGGATGGAATTCCAGACAGCAAGCTGGGTCGAGGGGAGAAGGGAAGGTGGGGGATTAGAGAAAGGTAATGGTTGGAGAAGCAATAAGCAGAGAATACAATTAGGATTCATTCCATGAGTATTGTGACATTTTCGAATACAGTGCAGTAGTCTCAAGCGTCGACTGACATGAAAAAAGCGATAAGATTCAGGTTCAAGTGTAAGCGGGCATGACGCCTTGCGAGAACAATTTTGTTGTAGTGGATGTCAAAGGCAGCGATATTTCGAACTGATTAGAAGCTGCACATTTCCTATGTTTCGTTGCGTTTCACGCCGAGTGTAAACCAGGACGGTTGTATGCTTCCGCAGTATTTGGAGAGCGAGGTAACAAAGGGAAGAAAAATCGAGTCGGATTCACACAGCGGCTGTCAGGAACATAAGAAGGTGGTTGAGATTCCCTGCGATCTTGGGTGCCATTTTCACACAAAAAAAAACGAGATACGATTCAGAGTTCGTTAGAAAGAAACTGAGGCAAAGCGAAATCAATGTTCGTCTTTCTGGGTAGAAAAAAAAAATAAAACTCGCGCAAGTCTAGTTTCTTCCTGATTAAAAAGAATACGCTTCGTTGCCGAATCAAATTATGACGACGAAAGTCCTGATGCTTACTCGTCGATACCCGAACAAAATAAGAAGTTCTTCAACCATTACTTCAACGGTAATCAATCCGTTTGAAGAGTTGCATCGATATTCTTCTGCATCCAACGCCTCGTCCTTCCTCTTCCTTTCAGTTCCACAGTCTTTCCACCAATCCTTCAATCCCTCCATGATCCTCGAAGAGTTTTTCATCTTCAACCTTCATCCACCAGGTGTCCCTCTCCCTCTGCTCCTCGAAGGATGATCCAAGGCTGGCATTTGTCATCTATAATTTCCTAGCCGAGGCTTCCTTCTCTCTCCTCGAAGCTCATAAAAATCCATGTCCAACCAGCACGGGGACGACGCGTGAAACCGATG
>JAQIXL010002600.1:0-12566 GCA_034700245.1 Poikilolaimus oxycercus | reverse complement strand
CGATATACTTTGCAAGTTCGCCCATCAGGCTGAAACTATGCCGCGTTTACGCTCCAGCGGAGCGGAGCGACGCTGGTTGTTCAAGAGATTCATACGCTCAGTCACGTTCGTTTGGCCCGTCTATAACGTTTTTTGCTGATTGTGAGGATGAAATTTCGTCGAAGTTATTGTTCCGTTTCAACCAGTCTTCATATTCACAGTCATTCGCAGTGTGCAGTAATTTCACATGCGTAATCTGCTATCATTTTTCGTTGCCAATGCTAATAGTTTTTTTTCCTCAATTTACCCTTTGCAACTTTTACTGGCTCCTCTGTTTCATATGGGGGCTTTATGTTCACTTTTTCATTCAGTGTATTGGTCCGACACACCTTTCACAGAAAAGATTCAACTATTCCAAGAACAGATGAGTTTCTTGAGTGATGGATGTCTAGAATGCAGAAGATGATTGCATTCAACGGTCTCAAACGCCTCCAAAACGAATACCGAAGTCTTGCAAACTACGGTTGAAAAATATACTGAAAGTTTGAGTTGAAGGTGAGTTTCGTTTAGGATTGATGAAACACCGAGATTCTTCTGATGCAGTAAGAAGGGCATTCTTTCCATTTCTTTCATTCAGCAAACTTCATTGACAGGACAAGTCTCTTTGTCATTGCTTGTTGGACAAACTCACTCCTAAGTTTCAACTCAACAAAACAAGCGCTTCCACAGTTCATCGCTGCAAGTCGAGTTTTGTCAATGTCTGTTGGACCTGAAACGGTATACTCGTAAAAGACGATGGCAATTGAATCTCGTTTTGCTTTGAAAGCTGCTATTGCTCCAATAACAATAAGGAATGTTACCGTTCGGTTACGCAAGCGCTGGTGTGCCCACAAGCATGCACCTTGCCGACCGTATATTGAAGACCAGTGACTGGCGCCAGGTGCACATTCGCGAGCGACGCTGATGGTCATCGAAGGGCGCGCGACACGAAAGGCGCGCGAGAAAGGGGTACTCGACACGGTGCGGTAATGGATCCTCCACACGGCCACACCTTCTCTTTCCTTCTCTTATGAGGTCGTTGCGGTGTCAATCTCCGAACGGCTGGAAATAGCCTCGACTTCACGGTTTCTTGGCCGAAACTTTCATGTTGTGACCCGTTCGAATTCCAGCTCAAATTTTCAGGAGTGAGGAGGTTAGATGTCTGTTTCATTTTCTCTAGTTATTATTCGTTAAAACTTTGACGCTTAGTTGCTCGTCCGACGCGGAGATTTCTTGAAACTGTTGGTACTTGTAACTACCCCAAATTCTCCTTTTGTCAAATTATTTCGCCGTTTCACACTCGGAGTTTATGCGTGCACGTTTTGTTGTCGCAATACCCGAAGTTAGTACCCTCGTATGTGTTCGCTGTCGGACCTTCTCTTCTCTATTGAGATTGTGGCGATGTCGATCTTATGGAAGGCTGGATTTAGCCTGCACTTCACGGTTTCTCGGCGGGAACTTTCTTGTTGCGACAATGGCTGTCGCGATACGTCGGCTGTGTTAATTCGAATTCAAACTCAAAGATTTTGGAGAGACAGATCTTGACATTCAATAACGTCTGCATGTGTCTGTTTCACCTTTTCTAGTTAACGATCGCGAAAACCTAGCAACGATCGAGAAGGTTCACGCAGTAGGCTTTCGAAGACGGATATTTTCTCCCGGCAAGTCTCTTCCATTTTATTTTTCCTTTTGGATATCGAATGACTTCTCCGTTTCTCACTGCCCTTTTATCTTGGCTTTCCTCTTCAATCCACTGGGCCCGGCTTGTATGAGTCATTTACAACAGTAAAAAAATCGACGTGTGGAACTACTGCACGTCCACCTTGGTCCCTTGTTCAATGTCTGAACCATCTTGGAGCATCGCCGTATCACCGTGACAAGTCTGCCCCGTTTCGCTCGCTTCTCGTCTTTCCTCACACAATCTGCCTTCCAAATGATTTGCGCGCGCGCTCGTCGATCCTGTATCAACCGACACTTTCTTCTTTCTTTCATCTTCGTCTTCTTCAAGTCTCTCTCTTTCCCTTGCCCCGTTACAAACAGAGACGTGTCCATGATCTTCTCTTCCAAGTTGGGCAATTCAGCGGAACTCATTGCCTAACCCTTACTTCCCGCTGTTTAAGCGCTATTCACGGGAAAAGGGGAATGATCGTCTCCACTGAAGTAACTGAATTAGTCCCGCCTGGCCCTCCACTTGTCCGCCCACTCAAGGGAGACACGATCCCCTTCCTTCCCTCATTCATCATTCAGCCGCCGGCCCATTTGCATTTCCTCAAAACAACAAACTAGTTTTCTAACCGGGTCACTGTAAGTTGGAAGCTTTTGGTGCTTCAAGAAGATCAAGCTTCGGTTTCATTTGTTAGTGAAAAGGCGAATACATACTTTGAGTCACTAGAATCGGCTCGTCTGGTCTTACTACACCTTGGTTTCATCAGGAGAGTGATATCTTCGACCAGGTTTTCATTTCAGTGGGCGTTGATGTGCTTGATGGAGTTTGAAGCTTCGGTTTCGTGGCATTTGGAAATGATTGACGCAAGTTTTGTGTCGCTGATGCTTTCGGGTATTGAATTTTTTTCGCAATTACAGCGCGGTTTCATCGATAGTTCGAATCCTCGACCAGGTTTTCGTTTCACTAGCAACGATTTCAGTTGGCAATTCAATCTTGTGGTCTGAATCAACTTCTTCACAGATCCCCATTGTTCCCAACTCTCTTCCTGATTGAAAGATTGCCCATCTTGAAGACACTAATTGGGTACGGTAATGAATTCCCCCCCCCCCCTCTCTTCTTTCCCTTTGCTCTGACGCGTCAATCGATTCATCGCGTGTCTCGCTCTTCCCTCTGCTGGCTCTCTCCTCAAGAGCGAAGAGGGTGCAGACGACGAGAGTGAAGACGTCGACAAGGCTCGCGCGCGCGTCCGTTTACCGAGAGCGCGGCGCTGGCCGGCGAGAGCCCCGCCGCCGGGCGGAGAGGGGTCGCATAATCGCGGCCGCCCTCTTCTCTGCTTTTGTATTTCCTCCCCTCAGCCCTCCCCTCTTTCCCCTCCCCTCGCGACCCTCTTATAAACGAGGAAGTTCAATGTGTTGAGTCCACAATCATTGCAGGATACGTGCGAGCCTCGAAGTGCAAAGCGATGCTCGGCAGTTCCTCCCAAGACTACCTCGACTGGCAAGGGTCAGGGTATGTTTTGTTTTGGGGAGCCTGAAACCTAGGAGCAACCGGGTTTCAAGTGATGGGGGTGTGAGAATTAGTTAGTCCACCCCTCGTCCTGCTCTCTCTCCTCCTGCTCCCGGGAGGCGGTGACCGATGTAAGTGTACGTGCAGGCGCGTTCGAAATGTGCCGGTTGCAAGCGCGTCGTTCGCATTGATTCCCGTCCAGTGTATATAAGCGCAAACCGGTGGCCGGGAGAGTCTCTTCAGTCTTGAGGGTTACTCCTTGAGTCGACTCCAAGAAGAAGAAGGATGTTCAACCTGTGGCAAGACGCGTTGTTCAGATGCGACGAGGACGACCTCGGCGTCAGCGTCGGGAAATATGCCCGTATGGACGGTCTGGACGATCTGGGCGACAACAAAGAAAGGTCGGTCCACAGCTTCCACTTCAATTCGTCGTTTTGCTTGAAGAACAGCTCGACGCGCTGACGATGAGGATGATTTCAGATTCGCAAGAGAGAATCACTCGGAAATCGAGCGTCGAAGGCGCAATAAGATGACGCATTATATCAATGAACTCGCTGAAATGGTACCGCAATGCGCGGCGTTGGGCAGAAAGCCAGACAAGCTTACCATTCTTCGCATGGCCGTCCAGCACATGAAGGTGAGTATTGGAACTCCTTGGCTGAAGCTTTGTTCAACGGGCAACGACAGACTTATTCGACGCGCACTTTCAGCAGATTCGCGGCAATGCCGGTCCAATGGATGGCACAAACTACAAGCCGTCCTTCCTCTCCGATCAGGAGCTGAAGCATTTGATTCTCGAAGCGGCCAATGGCTTCCTCTTTGTGGTGTGCTGTGGAACGGGCCGAGTGCTGTACGTCGCCGACTCCATCATCCCCGTGCTCAACCTGAAACAAGTCAGTTTCATCATTGTTCCGTGTTTCCACCCGTGCCATTCAATTGAATAGCCGTTTCATGTCAGTTGAATTAGTTTTGCTCGTCGAAACACATCGGTGCATCCAATAGAGACAGCATTGAACTTTCAAGCAATCCATTGCCAAATGTTCTTATTTTGGTTTCATCGAGAATCAGCCCTCTGTTTCATGCCAGAGCCATTAGTTCACACCTTTCGTGGTTGCAATTTGTGAGCCAAAGAGCGTTGTCCAAAAGTTAGATCGAACACGTGATGTCACGAGAGTCAGTTCTCAGTTTCACATTAGACCCAATAGTTCATTTCATTTTCTGATTGTCATTCGTGTTTGATGAGCAATTAGACCAAACAATATTTCAGGAAGAGTGGCTGAACCGCAACATCAACGACCTCATCCACCCGGACGACCAGGACAAGATCCGCGACCAGCTCTGCGGCAGCGAAGCCGCTCTCAATCGAGTAAGCACTGTTCTTCTTTCTCTCCCTCCTTCCCCCTTCCCCTTGCCCCCATTAGAGATAGTTCAACTGCCCCCTTAGGTGCTCGACTTGAAGAGCGGAAATCTGAAGAAGGAGACGGGCGCCGCGCGAGTCCACATGAGCTGTCGACGCGGCTTCATCTGCCGGATGCGACTCGGCCCACTGGAACCACTCCACAAGTACGTCACCTGCTGCTTCTGAAAGGAAAACATTTGAAGACTCCGCAATCGCCGTCCACTCTTCACGCACAACGGCCAGCACTACGTGGTCATGCACTGCACGGGGTACATCAAAAACTCGCCGCCTGCTGGCATCGACGCTCCGCCGACGTCTTGCCTTGTTGCCATCGCTCGCCTGCAGGTGGGTTTCAGGCCTTTGGAATGAGAAAGAGGGCGAAATCCCAACGTTTAGTCGATGCTGAGATCGCTGAAAAAAAGCTTGAGAAAAGAAAGAGCGTCTTTGTAAACGTTACAGAATTCGTTTCGCAGCAGTACCTTCTTGTTGCCTAGCAGTCTCTTTCATTACCAGAACAACTTCGAGAATAGTTCACAAAACGATCTCCTTCCTACTTGTATCATCTCTACTGTGCTTGTGCTCTTCTGAACTCTCCCCGCTCATATCCGGTCCCATTGCATCGTCCAATTCAATGCAAGAGGGATTTGCAGAACATGGGGAGTTTATACTTGGAAAGAGATGAGAGACGTATCTCTTCCTTCCTGATCCTCCTCTCACTCGGGGGGTCACATGAATCTTCATCTTCTCAGGTAAACATCGACAAATAGACTCCTTCCCCTTCTTCAATCCCTGCCCTTTCCACTTTTTCTAACACAAATTGACATTTATTGAAAAGAATTCTGTGTGCCGAGAACAGGGCGGCAAATCCTTTTCGAGGGACTTGACCTTCAGAGGCTTCTTCTTCTTCTTCAAGAGACCCGGGGTATTCACTCAGTGAGGCTCAACCTGCGACTATAGTGGCTATTCTGGTAGAAGTCTCTTCGAGTGCCGTTGAAATGTCGTCCTCAAAGAAAATCCTTGAGTATCACGAGATTGGGGGAGCTCATAGACTTCGCCAGACCAGCCAGGTTTAATTAGCCCCGTCAGCTTTCGGGATCGACGAAACAGTTTGACGTCGAAATCCCCATCTCATTGCCTCATCAAGCGCGTCTTCTCTTTCTCGAGAAGGGCGCCGAGGAAAATCCCACAAAGAGCTAAACATCGGGGGAAAGTTCAAGCCTCTCTATATCTCTATAGCCCGACGACATCAAGATACGTCAACAAAGCCGGGGTTTATTACGACACACGCAAAGTCGCCTGTTGTTTGTCTATGTCTGAAAGGCGAGCAAACATGCATCAAATCCCAATCCAAGGGTCTCAACACGAAAAGCGCTACGTGCAATCCTGAAATACGGTAGCCTTGTTTTTGCAGGTTGCGTCAATGCCGATCTGCACGGAGGTCGCCGTTTCGTCTCAATTCTCGCTTCGTCTCAGTGACGAGGTATTAAGTCCCCTATTGAAACATAACCGTGCCGGGTTTCCTTGTTTTCAGGGCAAAATCACGTTTGTCGACGCTCGTGCTACACAGCTCCTCGGCTTGAGTTCCGATCAACTGCTCGGTCGCTTTTGGTGGCAGATCGCCCACCCTCACGACGAGGCGGCACTTCATGAGGCCTTCGCCAACATGATGCGTGACCAGCCGCTTCAGGTGAAACTTGAAATGAGAAAAACAACCCGAGATTGAAGATCACCTGTCGTCTTCGTACTCACACCGACTATGTCCAAGTCCAAATCTCGGCTTACAAGTTCTTGAACCCGTACTCGGAACAATTCGAATACGTCGTCGCCACTCATCAGACTCTGGATGAAGGAGCCAATGCTCAACCCGCCCCGGCACCTCTTCAGCAAGCATGGGCTCAGGTTTTTGAATAAGCGAAGCTCTTGAAACATAGACCTTCAGAACAGCAACGACGTCTTTAACGGCGGAGACTTCGGGGCCGATTGGGCAAACGCTTGGCAGCCACCGGCCGGTCAAGCTTATTCCGCAAGCTGAAACCCCTCAAAGACTTTCCCCCGGTTTGACCACCCAAACACAAAAGAGCCCTCGAAGACACGTCGTAGCTCTTCCTCGACCTCCATCAAAATGTGATCCTCCGGTTCTCTCAGTCTCCTATACGTTTCTTCTTCTCTTTTCTTTGTCTTCATTCTTCTCCTTCCAAGGTATTCCCCTCATGTGCATGTTCTTGTCGCTTCTCCTCCTCTTCTTTCTTCAGAATAGCCTATCTCTCTAGATTCTCACTTCCTTCTCTTCTCAAAGAGGGCATCCAACTGTCCACTACTACCCAATTCTTTGTGCATTTTGTGCATAGTCCGTTGTCTTCTTCCCCTGATCAACCATATTTTCACGAAACTCGAATAAACCATGCTGGTGAAACACACGAAATCTCAAAATCTTCATCTTCCTTACAATAACAGAAACAATTCTTCTTCAAGACAAGACAAGATCAAAACCTCTCAAGACGCTGAACTCGGACCCGAGTCCTCCTTCTCGTTCTCGTGGACGCTCTTCACGTATTCCGTCGCCGTGACTTCCGCTGATCGATGAGTGGCGAAGCGCGGCTGCGGCAACGGCTCCGTGTTGAGCTCTGGTCGAAGCCAGGTGATGGGCGTCCACGCGCCCTGCACCGAGGCGACCGACGCCGATTGCGGACTCTCGAGCTTCTGCACCGGTAGTCCAGAACGATTCATCAAGAGATGAACATCTCGCGTCACATCTACTCAACCGGATAAAAGAGAGAAGAGAACGAGCTCACCATCAAGCGAGGCGCTATTCAGGTCGACGATCAGAGTTCTTCCACATCCGTACTCGGCCTGAATCTTGGGTCGTTGCTGGCGGACGGGCATCGCGTAGATCGCCACCGACGGATAGCTCTTCGCCAGATCCGTGAGACGAGTGGCAATGAAGCCGCGCACGCCCGAGCTGCTCACATCTTTGCGATCGAATCTGCAAACTTGGTTTTGCAAAGAAAACGCCGAAGGATCATTGCGTTCAAAATGTTCCTCTCAACACGTTACAACGAAACTCAGCCGATCAAAACATTTTGATCCCAGTGCCAAACATATTTACTCCAAGACCAAAGAGACGAAAGGTCGTCGTGTAGAACAAAACAAGTACCTGAACGTGATTCGATGAATCTGGGGTGTGTAGATCCCGATGCCATTCGTTCCGGGAGTACGAAGAAAGTCCGAGAATCTACAAAGACGACATCTTCAAGCAAGAAACCTCCATACCTCCACCCATAGGGAAGCGCCTTCGAAGTGGTGTAGATTGTCTTCAGACGATCGACGTGCGGTCGAGCGGGCATCTTCTTCTTCTCCAACAATGTCGACGACTCCTGACTTGGGGAGTTTCCTGCAGTCAGTAAGAGATAGATCGTAAAAAAGAAAGGCCAAGGTCATGAGTGTGCTGCAAAGAAGAAAAAAGAAGCCGTTGCGCGGACTCATAAAGAACCGCTATTCGGAGACACTTCACGTGGTCGTCACATGAAACTTTAGCCGGTTTTGAACACAACGAGATCACAGCAATAAGAAACAATAACAGAGATTGAAATAGGTTTCAACAATAAGAAGTGAAGATTAACTTGGCAATGTACATAATAGATGTCGAAGAGGTAAAGGAGTAAAATGAACAAAGACTCTTCCTAAAGTCGTTGCCCGCCCCGCTCATCAACCACCAAGAGCTATAAACGTGGAAATAAAACCCGCTTCTCTCTGCAAAATGGGGAAGAAGAAAACGAAGACGTCGACTCAACCAACGAGGTCATGGGACTGTCGGTGCAGGACGTACTCGTACTGGGTGGAACCAAGATCTAAGAACTAAGAACAGGAAGTACTTGGCAAAGAAAAGGAACGCTATGAATCGAAAGAGGCGAGGATGGCAGCGGCCGACGGCCTTCTTCTATCGTCAACGACTAGACACTGGTTGAGGATCCGAATGACTTGTCGGGTCTCCATGTCCAGACGACGCGACGGCGACGTCGTCGCCTTCGACTTGGTCGTTGAGGGCGGCGTCGAAAGCATCGAAGAAGAAGACGGCGAAGAGAAGCGATGATCGTCGCCCGCGTGACGACACAGGCACAGCCGTTGGGTGTTGTCGTGGATCAGCGATCTGAAAAACAAGAAAAGATCATTTGGGTTCGCTTGGCTCTGCCCAGGTGCTTTTTAATAACCAAAAGGGCATCGCCTCTTTCTCAAAGTGAAGTGGCAATGGTTTCGTTGAACAGGCGCGGTCTGGTCTTTACTCTTAGGTTCATTCTCCGTCAACAGAAAAGAGAGTGTAAACAATCTTTTGAAATTCTTCACCTGACCGAAAAAACCGCAACGAGACTTTTAGATTCCCAAAAGAAAGTAATGACTGAGAAACTCACTTGCAAATCCTGCAATCCACGCCGGTGATCTTGGACGAGTCATCGAAGGTCTCGATGAGTTTCCAGAGATCGACACCGGGTCGATCGGGCTCGATCAGCAAAGCGCATCCTCGATCCGAAGCGAAGCGCTTCAGCGGAATGGTGCCAACCTGAAGAAATCAAAGTGCTGCGACTAAAGGGTGTTAGTTCCTTAGCACACTCAGCTAGAAACAAGAACCTCGAAACTCACTAAAGCACCAATGTGCAGAAGACCTTCACAATCGTCGGCGGGCCGCATGACGGGAAAGCGACGAAGCAACAGAGAAAGCAGCGTCACGCCGGCAGCCCAAATGTCCATTGGCGTTCCACAATCTTGAAGACGAAGCAGCAACTCAGGTGAACGAAATCCGCTTGTTCCACCCTAAACGAGAGCATGAAGAACTCACTCAATTGCTGCGAGATTTCAAGCCAGGGAAAGATATGCAGCAGAAACTTACGTTGAACCATTTCTCAGCGGGCGCATTCCGACAAGTGTCACAAACGCTCTTCTGCAGGGTGCAGTCGCAGAGTCGAGGCTGAACACGTGCTGTTCGTGGCGATGGTCCCAGAGATGAGCGGCTTGTCTGAAGAGAAGGTTGAATGAAAACTTGAAGCAACAACAACAACAAAGAGGATAAGCGTACCGGTGGAAAGTTCTCCTTTTCGTAAGCGCCTTCCAGTTCGGCCGAGAGTCCGAAGTCAATCAAAGCATATCTGAAGAAAACAGAGTTGCCGAGGAAGATGAACCCACTTTTTGGTTTTGGGATTGTAGAGGAAGTTGCCGGGCTTCACGTCTCGATGCACGACTCCCTCAGAGTGAAGATATCGCAATGCGACGAACAAGTTCCGCATGTAGTCGAGGATCTCCGCTCGCGACATTCGCCGTATCACGTCCTGAAAGCAAGCAAAGGCATATGAGAAAAAAATTACACTAGTAGAAATGAACCCATAAAGGAAGATAGTTGAAACAAACTTGTATCGAACAATGCTTCACGTAGTCCATGACAATGAAGACGCGATCCAAGTCCCGATGAGCTGCCAGCATCCTGAAAATTATTTTTCACCAACACGTCCACCGAATACGGAACTCTGTTTCTTAGAAGTTCATAATCAACATGTCAACATGCAACACATCTCAATTTCACCAATACAAAGTTAGAAATGAAAACGAACCGTGGAATATTGTTGCGACCGCCGAGCCGACTGAGGACGCGAAGTTCGAGGGCGACGGCCCGAGGCTTCACTCCGCGTGCAAGCTGTTTGAGGGCGAGCATTGTGCCTGGTCGCTTGCGCGCCTCCACTTTGTACACGTGACCAAAAGAACCTGAAAAACAACTAAAATTGAAAGAAACAGAAGTAAAACGAACCGGCGCCAATAAGACGGCCGACAACGAAGTTTTCCTCGACCCACGACGACGTTCTCGGGTCGCTGTTGGTCACCGAAAGTGAACGCGGCAGCTTCGCACGTGGCGAACCGCCGGAACGCATGTCTATAACGCAGAAAATTGAATAGTTCGAACTATGATCATGACAAAACAACGAAAACGAAGTTCCAAATACGAATAAAACCTTATCAAACGCGCGAGAATTTTCCCCACCGTAATCAAGCTGCTGAAACATAGCGAATTTCGCTGCGAGAACCAAAGTTTGATTCAGTGCAGCCAGTTGACTCTACTCACAAGAATCGAGTGAGAGTATCATGAAATCGTGCAGTATGAGAGTTACACACGAAGAAGACTCGAGCAAGGGAACAAGACCATTGCGCGGGACGCCCCAAACAGTGCGGACGCTGTAGTTCGGACTCTGAAAATATGTTATTCTTCTCTGCAGTCGAAGACACTGTCGTTCTTTCTGTGTTTTGTTCTTTGCTGTTTCAGCGTGATAGTATAGTCAAGAGGAACTTGCTCTTCGGATGTCTCTCAAGGTTCTCCTGTAAACAACTTCTGTTCACCAAGAATGACGTTGCTCCTTTTCTCTCTCATTGGTCGACAAGTTGCCCTCTCCGCCTCTTCTTCCTCAGTCATCTCTTTTTCTTCACTGAAGAGACCGCGCTTTCTCGACCTCCTCACTTCTCCATGGTTGAAGTGCGAAGTTCACGCCGAAGTGCCAGAATCGAGCCAAGAGACGAAGCGCGTAGTATGGACTTTGTTGGGGGGCGGCGAGTAGTGGCGGCGAGGGGCGCCGGGTCCGTCCTCTTGGAGGAGCGGCTAAAACCGGCGGGGCCGTGGTGCGCGTTCGTCAAGTGAATTGATTACCGATCCATCTCTCCCTGGCTCCACGTGATCGTTCTCTAGCTCTTCTTGGTTTTCGTCTAGACTCGTCTTGCCCTCTTCGATCGCCTCTTTGTGGTTCTAGAGCTTATCTTGTTTTCTTGCACTTGTGATGAAATTGAATGTGTTTCCTTGGTACTGCTTGGTCATTGAAGCAGAATGAAGCTCAGTATGACGTTGTCAACGCTGCGGGACGAAAAGAATCTCATTTTTCTTCTTCATTTTCACATTCCCAAATCGTCCTTCCAGAAGCAATTTTGCCTTATTGGTTTCGTGACGTAAACTTCATTTCTGCCTTCTCGAAAGCGCTAATCTCGTTTCTGGCCTGCCTTCTTCAGTCAACCTCTTTTCAGATCTCAGAAGTTAGTTTCGTAATGAAAGGCTCGGAAGTTCTACATCCTGAAGGATCCGCTGCGGCAGTCGGAGGAGGAGGGGCCGCCGCGCTTTCCTCGGCGCCCAACAACACAGTGGCCGCCGCGAACTCTGACAATTCAGTCAGGTGAGGGCCTCTTCTACACTCTCAAATCCTTTCTACTCTGCTCGCCTGAGATTTTCTTCCTTTGAAAGTCGACCAAACATTGGAGCCAAAATGATTCGAGCTGTATTAGTAACTGCGACAGGCACCGTGGCGACTGTGTCAGTAATTCCTCCCTTCAAAGTTTTTGCCCTTCTGAAACATCTGAACGTCAAGTTTTCAGAGGCTGGTGGAACTGGGGCAAGTCATCGGTGGCTCGGATTGCCGAGACTGAAGGCCGTCTCTTCCTCAGCGCCGGAGCGAGGGTCGTCTCCAGATTTGTACCGGTCAGTTTTCATACTCCTCTCGACACACACAGCAGTATCAAATAGCTTACGTTCTGAGGGCATTTGAGGTTTGTGTGAAACAGAGTGAGACCCAAAGCATAAGAATTTCGCTGTGAAAGAATAGAGACTGACGTCTTTTTTCAATCGAGACAGAGCCGGCGTGTCCCGTGTGTGCTCTAGGACATAAACCAGAGAGAGGGGGTGCAGGCAGACCCGTGACTTGGCGAGGGGAACCACGAGGTCTTCACTTCCCTCTCCCTCAAGGCAGAAAACAACTTCTTTGAGAGACGAAAATTGAATCAGTTTTAGCTTGAAATGAAGGAGAAGAGGAAAGAGGAGTTTCAGTCGAAGTAGAGGCGGGATGAAAAAATCTTGCGAAATACTGGCTGCATCACGTTTATGTTTTACCAGCCGCGGGGCCGCCTACCGGCGGCCCTCGCGACTGGCTGGGGGCTTCGCCCCCAGACCCCCTTCCCCCTGTC
>JAQIXL010002599.1:0-12567 GCA_034700245.1 Poikilolaimus oxycercus | reverse complement strand
CTTCACCCTTGTTACAGCAATTCCAAGCTCATTGAAGAGGTCGTAAATGCGAACAGAATGGTTCGGTTCTCTTACGAGGAGCCGAATGAAGCTCATGAAACTCGAGAATGTACTTCATTAGAGGAAGCCTTCTTGAATCCCACTTTACTGTCTGCAAGGACTCGGTTGACGCCAACGGGCAGCAGAATCGCCACACTAGACGACGTCCAGGAAGATTGGCGGCGTTGCTTCGTTCTTTTCTGCGATTGGCTACGAAAGATGACCCAATTTCAATTGTTGAAGCCAGTGGATCAGGTGAACAGATTCATGCTATTAGACACCTTACAGATTGCCATAGTTCGTGACCGCTTTGAAGCTTTTCACTGTTGGCTCTACGGCAATTGGACCGTGAACGCTGGCTGTGACGGAATTTGCTACTCTAATGGTGCCTATTTTCCTCGAGATCCTTCGCTACAGTGTGTACCAGAGTTTCGGTTCGTTTCGGAAAATAAAAACAACCAGCAAGCTTCAGACTATGCTGCGAGACAATGCTTGCGACAATAGTCCAACCGCTTCGTCAAATGAGACTTGATGAGGTCGAGGGTTGTATAGCCATCGCAATACTCGCATTTGGAGAGGGTTTGCTTGCCTGAACTTGCGGAGAGAGCAGAGAGACTTTAGCTAACCTCATTCTCTCAGAAGAAGGACAACCAATCGCTCTAGATTTTGTAACCCAATGCATGGCTGCACTGTTGCGTTATTATCGGCAGAGATTTCCCGAAGACGCTGCCAAGAAACGCTATACGCGCATAATGTTGCTGATATCAACAGTGACGGTATTATTTTGTTAGTTGTCAGACTGTTCGCTTTTCCTAGAAACTGGCCAAGGGCAACGACGTCAGCGAGCAGCTTTCGCCTGCTTTTACTAATGTTAATGAGTCAAGGGATGGCGTCGGCACCGATCCTGTCTGTCACGAAGCTTCGAATGATCCGGCAATCGCGAACTCCACTGTCAATGTGTGCCTAATTCTCCTTATTGTTATGGACTCTTACAGAAGATGAAATATGAGACGCCAAGCGATGATGAGGAGGCAGAGATGTGTCAGAAGAAGCATACTTCACCGGTACCAGGCCCATCCACAAAATCTTCCAATCCAAAGCCATCACGTCTGGCCGCGCTTTATCCATCTCTCTGTTCTCGACTTTTATGACAGCAGTAATAAACCTTTGCTGAGAAATATGACAACCACCTTTATCATCTTATTCAACTGAATTACATGTTCAGAGCAGAGCCTCCACCGGAACAGCATCTTCGTCCATGTTTTTGTTGCAGTATGGTTGTAGTAGCGGTGAAATCTTATTCACGGGCCTAAACTCAATCTTTTACTTCTCAGCTGTTCTAACCGGAAGGCAACATTTCGGGACTCCCACTTCCCGAGTTGCCGTTATCGGAAGGAGTGGCGCGTGCCCGTCACTCAAGGATCGGTCAATGACTCTGCGTGGTCTAGACCCGCAACGTGATGGGCGTCCGCTCTTTATATCTTGAACGCCTTCTCCGAGAGGCGAACACGTGGTTCCCACCTTCCTTTTCTCGTGTTCCTTTGCATTATATCCCATTTCTTTCAGATATTTGTTATCCAGCCGCATCATCGAATTGGACACAGCATGGCGACAGAAAAGTGTCGCATCTGCGAAGATCCGGCCTATGGCACAAAATATGGCCAGTTTCCTTTTCCCTCAAAAATGTTTCAGGTGGTGTATCCTGTCTTAATTGCATAATTTTCTTCAAAAATACAATCAGATCAAAGCCTCATTACATTTGTAATCAACTAGGTCGTTGTCGGCTGACTCGCGGTGGGCTTCATTTTTTAATTTCAAGCCAATTTTAGACCCGATCAATCACGAAATACGCGAATTATGTCGGGCGTGTCGTTTTGTGAAATGCTTGAAAATGGGAATGCAACCTTGCAAAGTCGGAATGAAGCGAACGAAGCGAGTTGTTTCAGAGGAGCCACAAACAGTTCAACAGATTGTGCTTCCTGGAAAAGCTTTCACGGAGCAGCAACAGAGTCTGGACAGGTTTTCAACGCGAAAAAATGCAGTTTTTTCAAGATTTCGAGAGGAACTACTAATGGCGACAAGAATTGTGCGATCGCGTTGCGACTTTCAATCGAGTGATGTTTTGGAAGCCGGGCAATGTATCTCCTTCGAACAGGCTTTCTTGAATCCATCTCTTGTTTGCGCGAGGACACCTCTCAGCACTGAAATCGTCAGAGTTGCCACAATGTGCGATGTTCTCAAAGACTGGAGAAGATGTTTCGTCCTCTTTGTTGACTGGCTAAAAGCCATGCCTGGATTCGACTCTATGCTTCTAATAGATCAGGTTTGGCTTCTCATTCATCATCCACAAGGAAGAGCTTCCAGATGGCCATTGCGCGACACCGCTTCGCTGTGTTTCATTGGTGGTTATACTCGAGCTGGTCTGCGCACACTGACTGCGACGGCATTTGTTATTCCAACGGAACGTATTTTCCGCGAGATCCGGTGTTCCAGTGTGCGCCTCAATTATGGCAAGTCTAGCTCTACTTTTGGAGGTTGAAGGAGAACTTTAGGCCACATTACGAGTTGCTACTCGAAATAATTGTCAAGCCGCTTCGCGAGTTACAGCTTGACGAAGCCGAGCGCTGTCTTGTTGGAACTATTGTTGTCTTCATCAAGGGTTCCTTTTTCGAGCGGCGATACCAAAACCTTCAATTCTAGCTTCACATATTCTTTCTGGTCATGGAAACACGATCGCTTTGGAACTTACTAATCAGAGCATGGCCGCTCTCAGGCGATACTGTCATCAGAGGCTACATGAAACTGGAGCCGTTAGTCGAAGTGCGGATATTTTGCTCTTCATTTCCTCAATAACGGTATCAACACATATGATCTTGTGTGAAAGCTTCTGTGCAGATTTTTGCCGAGAACAATGACGTTCTCAACCAAATGTCGTCAGCGTTTAGTCTGTGAAATGGTCTGTTGTCGTCATAGCGTCAAGAGGGCGAACATAATAAAACATTTTTTTCTTTTAAAACAGTTATTTTTATCGCTGTGGTCGAAATCCAGCCGTATGAAGAAGCAGTGTCGTGGGACTCATGTATCCAACGTTCTCATCACACCATTTTCTTGTTCCATTCTCGTAGTAGCGATGCGGCGGCTTCGGCAATTGCTTGATCTCGTCGTCCGTGAGTGGAGGGGTCAGAATGACAATAAAGGCCATGGCAACAAAAAGTGTAAAATAGACGCAAACAAATGTTCTTCGAAGATAGCGCTCCCAGGGTCTTTCCTGGAAGCAATTTGTCTCGAATTCGTCTTGACAACTCACCACGACATTTCGGAGAATGAAGGTACCAAAGAGAAGACCCGTCAAGAAGCCACCAACATGTGACAAGTGTCCAACTTTTCGACAAGAGTTCATAAGCTCCGGCAGCCAAGTTGTTGTAAAGGCATCGAAAGCCATGTAGGTCACAATCAGCGCAAGTCTCACTCTCCTCCATGGGATCTCCGACCAATTCTAAAGCTTTCTCGAAGAAAGAAGCTTCTCTCACAATCAAAAGATTGGCAAAGAGAGCTCCAAGAAGACCATAAACCCCACCAGAACATCCAACGCCTGCTGTATAAGGCTGAATAGCATAGTCTACCATCTGGCCTGAAGCTAATTTCAAACGTTTCGACAAAGAGCTACCGAAAAGTACGGCCAGGAAGTAGAGCGTTGCTATTCTGGAAACTCGGTGTACAATTTCAAGTGGGACACCGACAAGAAGTTGCACTGACATGTTGCTGATAATGTGGTAAGGCCTGCAAGCGAAGAATGATCATTGTTAACTTCACCCGTGAAGGGAAGTAATATTGAACGAGAAACCTACCCGTTGTGAACAAAGGCCAGAGTCACGAAGCGCCAAACTTGTCGCTTCTGTTGTGCGTCGTAAGGCCACGGGCTCATTCCCAGGTAGCCCGTAACATTTTGGTTTCTCCACTGCACCGGTCCGTATTTGTAGCATCCAGCACAAAACTTCCAAATGCTGATTTCCGTTGGATTCGTTATGCTCCAGTAGACAAAGAGACCGATCTAAACTAAGCAGCACATTGAAATGAGTTTCAGAGAAAAGATACTTGAATAGCCGACAAGGTTATGATGAAGAGTGGAGGCGGCCAGAAGGTGTGTGCCTCGATGTAGGCACGCGTCGGGTCGCGTTGATTTCGCGCCACGACGGTCTCGGCCAACTTGAGAAGAACGGCCTTCTGAAACGATCGATCGGGCGGCGTCTAAAACTTTTCAACAATTTCCGTTTTGAGTTTCTTGTTTTTTTCGAGTAGAGGAGGGAAGGAGTAGGCAAGAAACTTACGTCGTCATCGCCTCGCAATGCCAAGCGCTCGTCTCTCGCCCGCGAATGATTCAACATTCAGGCAATAAAGCAGTTTCACGGCCAAGAACAGCGAGCAAGTAAAGGAGCACAGGCGTTCAAGGAGAAACAGAGAGATGCGACTGAAGTTTCTCTGCTCGTCGCCCGGCGCTACAAATCGCCGAACAATTGAGGCCTTTGAGCGGAAGCAGCTGCCAACTGCATTGTCGAGTTTGCCGTTTGCCTTGACCGGCCATATTGACTTAGAACACACCGGAAACTGACAGACTCCGCTTGAAAGAAACGAGCCGCCATCTCGCGCGCGCATTGTCTGGTGAGCAAACGGTGACGAGGACGAAGGACGTTCAGGAACTGCGCGGCCGACAAAGTTGCGCTTTCTTTCTTTTCTTCTTCTCTCCTTTGGCAAATTGAAATTTGAAGCCCATTTGAGGAAAGCCATACAGCAGCAGCCGGGATAGATTAAAGCGCGGTGTTGACATTGGCTATGTTTCACGAAGTTGACATAAAATGCTGTACTTTCCATGAACAGTGAGTGGAGACTTTTTGTGCTACGAATGAAGTTATTTGTTGATAAGTTTTACACTAAGCTCAAATCGCTTCATTATTTCAGCTTTCCAAATAGAACCAGTGAACAGGAGTTACACGCAAAAAGTAGAACCAGTGAGATCTTGAATCAGTGCTGAGATCGGTTTCGACTCCTTGACTTCAACAATCCAGACTTCCTTGAGACGTTGGACGATTGTGGGAGAACACTTCAATTTGTTGGAGCGAGGCTCCGAGAACACAAACCTCAGCTGCGTCCAACCTGTCCGTTGTGATTGAGGAAGCAAGGAAAAGATTCTCGGCTTTCGGGTCTTGAAGAAGCTCGTAAAGAGTCAGAGCCGCCTCATATCCAATCAAATTTATGCCCTCCAAGGCGACAAACTTGCGGTTCGGCATTTTCTAAACTCCTAAAAGTCCGAAAAGCGATTTCAAACTTGCAGAAAGTCTTTGATTTAACTTCGATAGAAGTTCCACTTGGCTGATGTTTGATTGCAGGACAATCACGGATTCCTCATCTCGATCTGGCAATAACTGCATTCAGTTTTGATGAGTTTCTGAAGATGCACGAAAACTCACGTTGACAACATGTGCCAGTACCGTCACGATGGTCGATGCATTTTCACCCGCTAGTAGCAACAGAATCGGCTCTTTCTCTTCGAGTTCAATCCACCGTCGTCCCAAGGCAATGAGTGTTTCTTGAAGAATTTCAGCATTTTGCAAAGAACTGAAAAATAGAAAAATTTCGCTCTCTTCAACGATCGGAGAAGTTACCTGCAGAAAGATTCAATCCCGGCTTTGTACTGCTCCAGCAGCGCTTCCTTGTCGATAACAATCGGAACATGAAAGCAAAGGGCTGACCCGAAAATGATTACTCCAGCAACACCGAGAAGGATGTAAAGCAAATCTTTCCGATTCTTCAAGCATCTATTGTGACTGCAAACGCTTGGTGCTGAATTGCAGAAACGGCTTACGGATAGTAAGGGACCACTTTCGGCGGTTCAACATGTTCGATGGAAACATACTGACAAGTCGCATCGTCGTGATGACAGCTGAAAACGGGAATTTCGACGCGAGATTGTGACACTTTTTGCTAGAAATCAAACAAATGGAAAGCGAAACTTACTCCGAATTCAGTGAAACATTGGAGCTCGCATTTCCGGAACCTTGGCATCTTGTACACACCGACTTCATTCAATTCCTCCACTATACACAATTTCAGAAACCGAGTCGAGCAGCGTGAAAACTAGGGAGCGATGACCACACAATGGACTGGTCGACTGAAAGAGAGAGGAAAAGGATTTTCAGCCGCAGCTGTGATAGCAGAGACAACGAAGCGGCTCGCCCTCTTCGTATGATGCATGAATTGATAACACCGCCTCGTTCTTCCGCTCACCCCGCTTGTTGTTGTTGCGCTGTCTGTTGATCGTTGAACCTGATTTGAGTCAGTGTGGAAAGCTAGGTTTCAAAGTGGTCAGAAATTTGCTGGTCTTTCAAAGTGGTCAGAAACTTCTGGAAGCGATTGATTCGCGATACATTGTCGAGTTTACACTATTCACATGAAACAAAGTTGAATAATCGCTGTCCTAACTGACGGCTACTTCAAACGAAAGCAAAAAAGAGTCAATGACGAAGAATCACATGAAAGATCAGGGGAATCAGCGAGAACACAAGAGAAGACGGCGATGCTGCTCCGTCACTGATGAGCTCAACGATATCGCCGTCGTTGTCACTGTAAAATTCGACCTCGCGTTGTCTTCTCTCTTTCATCTCGGAGGCGATGGACTTCAACTGCTCTAGCACAGTCTGAAAACTCTGAAGTCGCAAGGAATTTAGACCAAACCTCTAGAGCACTTCTTCTTGAAGTTTCCACTTCCTCATTGCTCAACGATGTTGTCTGTGGTGCAGCGACAACCAGCGTGAAAACGAGACCGATGATGAGAAAGCGTGCGAACATGTCTCTGCGACGTTTCCGGTTGACTGGTCATCGACGTTTTATACTTGAGCGTTCTGTTTCCTGACACAGTCAGCAGATTGTCCATGAACATGAAACTGTGTTCGTCGTTAAACAACAGAGAATGGCACGAAACCCACGCAGTTGAGGGTTTGCATGCATTGTGTCAGAGCGTTTTCCGACCTTCTTTGTGCTCTCGCATCATGGTTCGTGGAAGAGAGTTGGCAATTCAAATTCGACCCAGTGACGAAATGCCTCGTCAACTTGGTTTCTATCTCAATAACTAGTGGAACCACGGGTGCAACTTGGTGACGTGATGACCGAACATAGCGGGTTCCACAAATAAGCCCGTTGGGCGGCTTTGCCTTGCAAGAAGCCGGACTTGGATGCCTTGAAACGATCGGGCTAAGGTTCGCTTGCTAAGAAGAAGCGCTTCGTTCATTTCAAAAGAATAAACACAAACAAAGTACGCTTGGAACTAAGATTCGCTTAGAAAGAAGGCAAACTTGTCTGTCTTGAAATTATGGGACGAAGGTTTGCTTAGGAAGAAGTTTACTTGGTTCTCTTGAAACGACCGAACATGGCCAAAGTTCTCTTGGAACTAAGGTTCGCTCAGTAAGTATTGTACTTTGGAGGCTTTTATTCTTTTGAAACGATCAGACTAACAAGTCTGATTGTAAGGCTCGCTTGGTAAGAAGGCCTGCTTGGTTCTCCTCAAAAGAGTGAACATAACCAAGGTTGGTGTCCTGACCGGGAGCGTAAAGTACGACGTCATTAAAGTGTAAGAAAGCTTGCTGAATTATCATCAAACGACGGAACATAACGAAGATTCGCTTAGCAAACTTGTTTACCTGGAAATTGCGGGACTAAGGTTTAGCTTTGAGGAAAGCTTGGTTGTCTTTCTATTGTCGGAATAAGGTTAGCTTTGTCAGCAGGCCTACTTGGTTGACTCAATTGACTGAACTAACCAAAGTTGGCTTAGAAAGGCGGTGAATTTGGTCGCTTTGCTTGCAAAATTTGATGTGTTGGAGGTGCTCGGGAGCGGTCAGGTATGACGTCATACACACATTCTAACGTTTAAGTCGCTAGGTTTGATGATTACGTCCTCCGTTAGACGAGTGTTGAACACTTGCAAGATTCGAGCCAAAAATTCTGCCTTTTTAAAAAACGATTTTTACGATGAGACCGGTAACCTGTCACTTATTTTGTTCCATTTCTTGCACATTTCTGCACCAAAATGCCAACATCTATACACCATTCGACTCGCCCGGATGTGCTCTTTCTTTTGCGCTATAACATGCAGCATTTCGATAAAATCCAGAAAACTCGATTTTTTTCGAAGGTTACGGTAGCGGTAAAAAGTGACGTCATCGACCGATTCTGACCACTTTTTAGTTATCAGCGACCTCATATTACTATAGAAAACATGTTTCCGGCACGATAAAACCTCTAAACAAAAATTCATGTCAGGATGTCACAACGTCACCGTGGTAACAACTTTCTTACTAAGGTTAACAAATACACGATTGTCCGCGCATTTGATATTGCATGTTAGATGAAAGGATCGAGGGTGCACGATGGGAGAGCAGCAAAATTGAATTGGCTACAACTTGGACTAGACTCTTTGTTGATCGTCTCACAATCAGACGGTGCCAGGCAGCAAATGCATACAAGACTTTCTGACTACAACGTTACTGAAAACAAGAGAGTTCCTAGGATAACTTGCAGCCCTCATAATATGTGGGTAATTAGAAAATCCTTGGTCTAAGAGTCTTTTCAACAATGTTCACTTGGGTTTTATCACGGCCTCCATGGCTTTGAGAACCGCAACGCCCACCTTATTGCTCTTGGTCTTGGGTCTCACCAGAGTAGAAATTTACTGGGAAGTCTGTGTCATTCTTTTCCTTCAAATACATCGTAGTTTCCGCCTTTCTCCGCTTCGCTTGCTCCTGTTTTTGCACATCTGTAGAGCTTTTGCTTGCTTTCGTCACCCTGCTTCTTGCCTTCAGAGACCATTAAGCGAAGTCCCTGAGCTGAATGACGGAAGGAAGCGGGGGAAATGCCGACTTATTACGCTTGCTCTTCTGCTAGATTCTGCTGCACTTTTGATTCGTGCTAAAACGCTCTCGGGTGGGGGTGGCTTCCTTTTGCCCACCGTTTGCTTACTCTCATTCTTGCTTTCAGTCTCACTAAGGAAGATGCCATTCACTGCAAATCTTGTCGTTGACTACCTCGATTACGGTGTTTCTGCTCTGTCAATTGTAAGTCCCTGTAGTGGTTTCTCCTTTCGCTTTGTCGACTATTGAGGTGTTGATACATCACGGTCAAAGTGCTCAGACTCGGCTGAAATCAGTGTGGACAAAGAGATAGACGTTCCGGTGCTAAACATAGGAACATCTCACGCTGCAAAGCAGAGAGACAGCAAACTCTGTCCACGAACGTTGAAAGATGTGACCGTGGGAATGGGCTTGTAGATTTTCAACGCCGTGCTTCTTCGCGCAATCTTCGCCTACAATGATGCCACCTGGAACATTTATCGATTCTTCTTGGCGTTGAATATCTTCATCGACCTCATTTATTCCACGCTCATCCTTGTTGTTCAAATGGTTTGTTTTGTCAGACTTCGAGAAAGAAACATCTTTAGTGTTTTGTCGTAGAAGGTGGCGCTTATTATCTCGTTGCTACTGGTCCAGTCAACCATCTACCGGAAGCTCTCGCGACAACTCTCTTCGTCATCTACATCAATCTTGCCTGCATCGCGATAATTGTAGTGCCGTCCACTTATGTTTACCGTTACATCGTGCTTGTCCAGTGAGCGAGACTTTGACTCAACAAGGGAAAACGAGCATTTTCAGGAAAGTCCAATCCCAGCGCTACAATCGAGTGGCCGTTCTCGTTCTTCTCGGGGTTGTTTTGCTTCATTCTCCCGTGACCGTTGCCGTATTTATCGGTCTTCGAACCCGGAACGAAGCTGAAAAGCATCGAGCACTGTTCGAGCCACTCCTCGGTCAACTTCCTGAACACTTCCTGCTGCAGTCGGGTGACATGGTAAGAGGCAATTAGGCGAAGAAATCCAATGTCAGGATCAGAACAAGGGCTTCAAGGAGCAACTTCAAGTCTACGCAGTTATAGTCGAACTCGTGTTCGCGGTAATTGCAATGATCTTTTGCTCTCTTCGAATCATGAAGGAATTCGACTCTACAAGAATTATTGCACCAAGAACTCGAGAGATGCATAAGGCGCTGACACACGGTCTCATCAAGCAGGTACACATTTCATTCAAGTTGCTCAATGTTCCGAATTGAGGCCATCGCACCGAACGTCTTCTACTGCATTCCCGCTATGACTATCGCCATGGGCATGATCTTTTCGCTGAACCTTGGTGTGTGGGGAGCGATGGCTACCGTTTTCTACACCTTCGGCCCTCTAGTGAATGCGATTGTCTTTTTTCAGTCTTATCGTCCATATCGACGGATCATTTTGGAGAAGCTCAAGTCTTTCCGACTCAAAGAACGATCTCGAGGTCTCCTGTTGAAATGGTTTCTGTTGAACCACCATTTGCTAGACTCCGCTCACAATCAGTTCTTGAAAATCAAACAAGCGGCCTCCCTCAATCGGAGAACCAAACCCTGCCTCCGGTGTAGTCTTGTCTTTCAGAGTTTCCCACCGGCAAGTCAGCTCGATCTTATTGTTTTTCATCTAACAAGACACTCACTGTTTCCCCTTATTTCTCGCTTCGATAAAATAAACATTGTACTCAACTCGTACAATCGACAGAGAGTACAATGACTACACCGGATTACACACCGACTTTGTTGCAATGCTCTCAGTAAAATGGCAACAGTTGCAGCGCTCGTGCATAAAAACGCGATACGCAGGCGGTTGACATATCACTCCTCAAAAGAATGAAAATCCCGACTCTGAGTGTTCTCGTCGTCGCCACTGCTCTGTGCACTTCACGTAAGAGAAATCCTCGTTTCCCTTTTCAGGGCTGCGTAGGTTCATCGAGTGCGGCGTTTCTCTGCGAAGGCGAAGGTTGCTCGGCGTCGATCGGAGAGCATGTATTAGCCTGTGACTCGCTGTGCCAACGCGGTGTCGATGTGAAAGAGTGCTGCCGCCTCAACGGCTACCCCTACAATGGGGCGTGTAACCGCCAAGGCTATAGTCGATGCTTCAAGATGCCGTCAATGTGGGCACAGATTTGAACCTGTCCCACTCCCCCTTCTAGTCATTCATGAAAATTTTCTTGTCTTCTCAAGTCTTTCATAAACCTTACGATAGTCTCACAAAACTTTACCTCCTATCAATTGTCCAATAATTGCTATAAACAATGCTTTTCTATTTTTATTTGTTACTCGACGGTGAAGTGCGGATCGTTGTGAGGCGGCTCATTTGAAGCAGACGCTCTTGTTGTCGGTCGAGCAAAATCCGAGGTCATCAAAGAAGCCGTGAGCTCGGCAGCACTCGATGACGCTGCCGCCGTTGGTGCACGTCTCGTCGCAGGGCTGCACGTTCGTGAAGAAGTTGACGAGTTTGCCGCCACGGACGCAAGGCGTCACGAATGGCGGGTTGATCGGCGTGCAGAATCCTTGACCTGAAGCAAAGCATTCCCACAGAAAATCAGGCGCTTTGGAACCTTCGACGTCGGCGGCGAAGGCGAAGATGACGAGGAGAACGAAGGCGCCGGTGTGCATCTTGAGACTCTGCCAACGGGGGCGTCAGTGGAAGCTTGTAGAAGAGAGAAGGGAAGACCGCTTGAAGGAGGAGAGTTCGTCCCGACGGTGCACTCCTCGCGGTCGGTCGCCTTATAAACGGCCGCTTGCACTACCGCACCACGATCTCTCTCAGGTGATTCGCTGCTTGTACCGTCAAAACATCACCTCTCGTTTCTTCCGACAAAAACATGAAATGTGCGATCAGGGATCACTCTTCAGAGCTTCGTGATCAAAACGCATTCTGAAAGAAGAGGCGAAGAGGGTAAGGAATAAGAGGGTAGTGAAAGGCCTCTGTAACTCATTGTCAGCAAAAATATTAGATGAAAAAATGGCGCCCCAGTCGATGGCTGCTACATTCAATTTGACCTTCGGCTTTTAGAAAAGCGTCTCATACCACAACAAAAGGCTCTCAGATTCGTCTTCATGAATGCCGCCACAACACTCTTGTCGGTCTGCCTGAGAACAAACGATGCAAACAACGATGTTCGCTGTCCTTTCCGGGACAAGCTCACTTCAGTTCACCTCTCGCCCCTCGAACGTCCTTTGCAACTAAACGATTCTGAAGACGCAAGCATTGAACTGTCGAAGGTTAAAGTCGAATTTTGATAGTCCGACGTGCTTGTGGTCTAGAAGTTTATTGTATTGTAAAAGTTTTATCAGCACATACAGACATTCGTCATTGCAATTCAAACGCGAAAACCTCAACGAAACGCGACCAGTCAACAAGCAGGGCAATGCTTCTCTAGCTCAGCATCAATGTGCTCGATGGCATCAAGTAAATCATCGCAATCGCCTTCAATAGAGACTGCGAAGGGAAAGGAACAAGTTTGAGGCGGAGGAATTTGGTCAGCAACTTCCCCGCTGGCCGGCGGTGTAGTTGGGATCCGAGACAGCTCGATGATGCGGGCCATACGACCCTCCACCGGAGACAGCGACAGGATGACGACAAGAGCGACGAACAGCTTCATATTGC
>JAQIXL010002598.1:0-12568 GCA_034700245.1 Poikilolaimus oxycercus | reverse complement strand
CCACCAAACTTCATCGGTGAGGAATTTCGCTACTTTGAGGGCCTTCAGAGCAAACCAAACTTCCCCTTTTTACGAGCAGTTTTTATAAGAGAGATAGCAGTAGTGATTCGTATTTAAAAGGGTGAATGTAAACTTAATTCAAATAACTGAGAAAATGGGAAGCAAAATAAAAAGATGTGAAAAGCGAATCCTTCAAAATCTGTTGTCATCTACGCTTCTGAGAAACGTATCGAAATGTAAACACTAATGAATTCGGACACGAATTTCTTTTGCAATTGGAATTTTCAATCCTTCAAAACTGAAACGAATTCCAAAAATAAGCATACGTATGTACATGACAATGCCTCCACAGCTGAGTTAGAAGCCCCAAGAGAGCCGAATGCATAGTTGACCTCCCAGCCACTTCTCGAGCCGTAAATACTCGATGTCAGGCTTTGTTGACTGTGAAAGTGTCAGAAAAGGCGCCAAAGAACTGCCGAGTCAACAAGTTTGAGTGAAAAGTGAGACGCTTGGTGTACCAACGTCCCGGTTCTCCGGGAGAGAAAAAGCATTGATTACCGTAACCCCACTGGCCGCAGACAGTTAATTCACCATTAAAGAGCCAGGAAGGGGCAGATTGACGTCAAGAAAAGAACTGCTGAGAGAGGAAAAGCAAACGGTGTCAGTCGAGGACAATGTGACAAGTCGAGACGTGCTTGGGAACAAGACAAATATGGCGGGAGAGTTTGACTCAAGAGAAAGTTAGGGTCTCTATCCTCTGAAGCAATCAGGGTAGCCATGCTGACAAAAATAAAACTTTCCTGAAACAGACTCATTTCTCAGATGACTCTGATGGCGCGACTCAAAATTGTTACGAAAAAAGTGAATAACAAGTAAGAGACTTGTGAAACGGATCTTCAGCTAACACCTGTAGTGGTCGGGCATCCACGGAACTATCGACATGGATCAATGCCACAGCTTTTGCTGCCTGTGAGCCGCCTCCACCCTCACACCACCAATGCTCTTCCTCCTCCCCCTCGTATTTCACACGACGGGCAGTCATCACATCACACACAGACAGAAAGGGCAACGACCTTTCCCTTGCATCCCTTCTCTTTGTATCCTCTCCCCCTTTCTCTTCTCATGGTTTTTAAGAGCCCCAGCATCTCCCCTCTTCTCTTTTCTTCCTTCCTTTGTGTTGGAAGAAAATGCGCGAAGCACGAAGAGGAAATAATGATATCATTGAAAGGAAATTTTATGATCGGAAATGAGATCTTGTAGCCTGCAGAGAAATGCCGAGGAAATCGACAGCCGACATTGTTTTGACATGTTAGCGCCAGTTTGACAGGGAGCTATGTTAGGCCACCCTCCGTTAGCCAGTCCAAAACTCTACCGCAGTGAGAACGCTTCGTACAGATGACAGATGCACTTGCCCAGCGATCCGACTTCGCAGTGTTGAAGAAAGTGTGAGCCGGAAAAAAGCTGTCGATAATATCAGGAAGCGGAAAATCAGCAAAGCAGAATTTTACAACGATGTGATCTTTGCAATAGAGAACTGTGAGAGAACATGGCAGATGATAATTTTTGCTGAAGTGCTAATTAGGCACTACAATTACTACAAACCAAGAGCTGAGCGATACACCTCATTTAAAAAGCGGCGCAGCTCCAATGGACTTGGTTTTTATGCCATCAGATGTCTTGACCACGGTAATGTCCTTCCTCCCCGCGGATGATCTGTCGCGAGGCGAGCGTCGAGGCGAAGGATAAAAGGGTGATCCCAAGGAGAGAGATCCATTCTTCCCCTTCCTCTTCTCTCAGCCCCTTCTCCCTTTCTTTACATCTTCTGATGCGTGTTTATCCGCAGATAAACGGTTTAATTACCCAAGTTCGAGGTGCCTACTTGGGTAATCAGCAGCGTGCCAATACATGATCTGTTACGGGTAGCTTTAACGTCACGTCGGTTGTATACGCTCTATGAAACGTGTGGACTTCATCTACGAAAATTTACACACTGTGTATGGTTCTACCTCTCCAAGGAGCTTTACATAGCATTCAACCGTCGTTCTTTCGTTACTCTAACAATTCTTCTTATTAATTCAGAATCAATCAGTCTTTTCATCCATAACTCTTCTATCATTCACACAAAGGATGAAAAAGACAAGATTGTTATTATTCCTTCGACATGGAGTTTCAACTGGGAAGAGACAAAAATTGAACTCTTTCAGCTTTTTCGGCACATTCTCAGTCACTACAATTTAGCAGGGGTTAATACAAACCTACCCTTGCTGCAGTTTCTCGAGCTCGTCAAGTGGTGGCCGAAATTAAAGTATTTTGGGTATTCCAACATCCTTAGGACTGCAGATGAGGAGACTTATTTCAGAATTCTTGAGCGTATTCCTTCAATCAAAAGGGTCGGAATCTTACACAAGGATTCCGCCATGTCAGCAGATTTTCTTCATCATCCTAGGATTCGCACTCTTCACGCTGTCTATGGATTGCATTCAGACAACAACCAGGAAACTATTCACTTCAAATTCGCTCGTGAATTGGATGACCAGGTCTTCTTGGCCTTGATGTCCCGGTTCTCCAACTTGGATCAGCACCTTCATGGGTAACTATAGGCGCCTTGAACGAAGCACTTAAGCAATGGACCTCGGGAAATAGAGATATCCTCGACTTCCGAATTCGCCCTGAAGCGAATATTACACACCATGATATTTTTGATTTAGTGGAAAATGTGAACGTGGCGAAGGTTACACTGAATTCTTACGGAAATCGAGTTTACCGACTACGACGCAAGATTGATGAAAAAACACTTTTTGTCTTCATTTATCGCATCACGAACTCAGTTAAGTTCCGTCTTGACACCCGTCAAAAACACTGTAGTTGTTAAAAACTGAATAAAAAAACTATGCTTATCGTGAAATAAATACCCGATGAAATCGCTTCACATGAGGACACGGTTTGCTTGTGTCAACACGAACATAAAACGGGTTTCTTATCCATCCTTACACTCTTCGTTATGCTTCTGCCATTTGCGGTGATTCTTCCACCATCCCTCACTTATCTATGAAGATCTGCGCAGGCTTACCGGAGATGGGCCGTTTTGAATTGCAATTCTGCAAAGTACACCTGAGGTTTTGGTTGGGTGGCATAGTTCTTGCACAGCAGACCATTCCTAAATGATCTTCAAAGAAACTGGGCTTTAGTTACATTGACGAAGAATTCTCAGTGGTGGTCGTCGGGGTCCACGTTTGGCACTTTTCGAGAGACAGTCACAAAAGGCAAGTGCCTAAAGTCATCATTTCTCGCTTCCCATATTCTGCTGGAGTAGCAAAATCACAATTTGGTCCCCTTGCTCAAATATCGCAGTTCACTGTTCCCTGAACAAGCCTCTGCACCGGGTCTTAAGAACAGGGAGTTCATCGCCAGGAGTCAGGAGAGCGAAAGAGTTGTGCCTCGAATGTGTTGCTGGACCCCCAAAAACTGATCAACGAACCGGCATGCAGAGAACGAGACAAGGCTCGTGTGGCGGCCATGCTCTCTCACCCTCCCCTCGCCCCTGCCTCCTCTCCTCTGCCTTTCCACTCTCGGCCCGGGGTGAGATGCTGAGCGCTGCCCTGAGACGCACGTGGCTGCGCCGCGCTGCCTCTTCCTTTGCACCTGTGAGTTTGTTTCCAACTTGCTTTGAAGTTTTTTCCAGGGTCGTGCGACAGAATTTCAACCGCTTTTCGAGCGAATCCTCGGCTCACGCGCGAGTGTCGCCGAGGCAGTTAGGGAGCAGCACGGCCACGATGAAGGGCACTTTGAGTTTGTTCCTTTGCTCTAGTTGAGATCAGGGAGTTCAGGTGCTCGCCGCCTGATCTCGTGCTCTTTCCATCCTCTGTCGAAGAAGTCTCAGCAACACTTCGAATTTGCAATGAAAAGAGAATCCCGGTGATGGCGATGGGCACCGGGACGGGTCTCGAAGGAGGAGTGAACGCTCTTCAAGGCGGTGTCACTATCGACTTGCTCGGTCTCGACCAGGATCCCATTCTACACGACGAAGACTTTGTTGTCCAAGTTCAGCCGGGGATCACAAGAAAGACGTTGAATGAGAAGATTCGTCATTCGGGGCTCTTCTTCCCTGTTGGTCTGTCTTCCTTCTTCATTATTTGACGGAGTTGAGATAGATCCCGGAGCAGACGCATCACTCTGCGGAATGGTTGCCACGGGTGCAAGCGGAACGAACGCTGTCAGGTAAGGTTCTGCTCTCTTTGAAGGTTCTGCTCTCTTTGAAGATACGGAACGATGCTGCACAACACGCTCAACCTTCAAGTTGTGCTTGCTGATGGTTCCATATTGTACACTCGAGGACAAGCGCGACGACCGAGGTTCGTCTTGGACTTTAAATTAGAGTTTCTGCAGAAAGACCTCAGCCGGCTACAACCTCACTGAACTCTTTGTGGGCAGCGAGGGCACTCTTGGCCTTATTACCGAGGCCACACTGAGACTCTCACCTCGACCTCAAGTTGTCGCAGGTGCCCGAGTGCCATTCAAGTCGGTGCGAAGTGCCGTGGACACGGTTGTGCGCGTCCTGCAAAGTGCTGTGCCTGTGGCAAGAATCGGTGAGTGTTGTGAACAAAAGATTCAAACGATAATGATCAGAATTCCTCGACGATCGTCAAGTGAAGGCTTGCAATGCTCACAGCGGATTGACGCTGGTCGAGCAACCCACGCTCTTCTTCGAGTTTCACGGCGCTGACGAGGCACACGTTACGAGCCAAGCGGACACCGTTAGTGAGTGTTCAGTTTTGAAGAAGAAGCCTGTGAAGAGGAGATTTGTTCGTGGGAAGACGCCACAGATTGGACGGCTGCTGTTGAGGAAGAAGAGAGAGAAAGACTGTGGACCGCTCGTCACAATGCTTATTATGCGACGATGCACTGTAGGAAAGGCACGAGGGTGAGTGAATGAAACATCGAGGAAGGGTTCAGGGTTTCACAACGGATGTCTGTGTGCCGCTCTCCCGTCTTGTTGACGTTGTCGACGACACAAGGAAAGACCTCGATGCCACTGGTCTCTTCGGTAAGTTTCAAGACACAAATTGACTTTCCAGGCACAATGGTCGGTCATGTTGGCGATGGAAACTTCCACGTCATCTTGCCCGTGAACGAAGAAGATGAGAAGGAGATGGACATCGTTTGGGGCTTCAGCGATCGGCTTGTGATGTTTGTGCAGAAATCGAGAAAAGTGAGGGTTTAGGCGCGCCTTGGCAGCAAACGGAACCTGCACCGGAGAGCATGGTATTGGTATTGGCAAGAAGCGCTATCTGCAAGAAGAAGTGGGTCCGCTGGGCATCGCAACCATGAAGGCACTCAAAGCAGCGCTGGATCCTAACGGCATCCTCAATCCTGGAAAAGTGTTCTAATTGAAAGCCGACACCTTTGCCGTTTGCTAAATGAAACTGTAACGGGTAAACTGTGTTATATTGAAATTTTATTACACTGCGTGTAACTGTCAGGAGACTGCTAATGTGCCCGACTAATGGTCAGGCTTTCCAAAAATTTGTTCCAAAAATTGAGATGGACAAAAATGCTAACGAGTGCAGGCCTAGAAAAGCCGCAACACCGTTTCGTCTTGAAATCGTAATCATTGCTGCGCTGATAAGAAGTGCCGCGTAGACGCAACAGGTTTTTGTGCGATCCGTTGTTCAAAATATGCAAAGTGAACGCGATGAGGAAGTGGAACAGCTGACAAAAATCATAGACGGGAGCACCCTTCTTGGGCACAGCGGAGAGAAACTAATGCGCCCGACCGATGGTCGGGCTTTCCAAAAATTTGTTCCGAGGAAGCAAAGAACGCTTGGAATGGCAACGAGTGCAGGCCTTGAAGGGCCGCAACACCGTCTTGATTTTAGTTGGAGCATCGATGAGCAAATAAGAACTGCCGCGTACATGCAGCAGGTTTTTGTACAACGAGGTGCTCACAACCAATGCAAACCATAAACGTGGAAGCAGGCGATGATTACGGAAAGAAGCAACGACTGCCTTCGCAAAGGAAAAATTCAAGGCGCATTCGCGCAAGGTTCCTGGAAGAGAAAACATCATTGAGCTGTTTGGACGCATCAAACGCATCGGATGGTGTCATGCCCGCCGTCGATAAATAAGGCTCATCCAGCAGGCGGATCTTCGTTCTTGGTAGTTCGTTTAACAGAAGGTCGGAAAGAAAATGACCGCTGCCCATCTCTCTTGGCTTCCTTCCAAGAAATGGTCTGCCAAAGCGTGTCTTTGTCGTGCCCTCTGACAGCCAGACACATAAATCACAGCCGCCTCTCCCGCTCCCCAACTGCTCCCCTTAGAGTGCCCGGGAGTGAGCCCGAGAGGAGGTGCCTCGAAGGTTCTCTCCCGGATCGTGGAATAAACCATCTTCACGGGCATTCCTACACCTCGGATTATATCCAGAGCTTCAGGGAGCTCTCGGGTATAACATGGAGGTCCCGGGATTACCGTAACCGTTTGGCTTACGGTGGAACTCACTGCTAGTCTCTTAATCCCTGTTCCATCACGAGCTAGCAGTCCGTCGCCCCATTCGGCAGTTTCTGCGTCCTTCCCCTAGTTCGTCTTATTCGAAATTTATTGACTGCCGCTGTATTTTGTATTGTGCCCAAAGAGGCCGCGCCGACGGTAGTGCCGAGGGACATCGGCACCGCAACAGCGCCCGAGCAGCCAACCTGCCGGATCCCGCGCCCGAGGAGGGCCGGGACAGCCGCCGAGATGAGGATCGCCTAAGAGGAGCAGAAGACGCCACCCAGGACCAGGAACTCGCCGAATGGTATCCCTTGCTACACCCTTCCCCTTCATGAGGAAGATCGTTCTGTGTGTAGGATGCCCACCACGTGCACTCTCTTTGCCCTTCCACGTTTGTAACACCCGGTAACAACTTTGCACTCTAAGTCTGAAGTTGCGAGGACGCAACTTTTCAACGAATGGAGATGTCGTGCCCTCTGACAGCCAGACACATAAATCACAGCCGCCTCTCCCGCTCCCCAACTGCTCCCCTTAGAGTGCCCGGGAGTGAGCCCGAGAGGAGGTGCCTCGAAGGTTCTCTCCCGGATCGTGGAATAAACCATCTTCACGGGCATTCCTACACCTCGGATTATATCCAGAGCTTCAGGGAGCTCTCGGGTATAACATCTTCCTCTTCCAGAAAATCGTACGTTCTGATGTTTTCAGGCTTTTGCTTGGATTTTTTCGATGGAAGCGTTTGTAAAAACCTTTCCGAACGCTTCATCTTTGTTGACGTGATCTGACCTCTTCGTCGGGCTCTAGAGCTGTCATGTAAAAGCTTTATCTTGCCTATGTATGTTTAAGGTATTACCGACTAGAACAGAAAAGCACTGATTGGGAACAATTGTGAGAGACAAGCACGTCAATGCGTTGCCAATATTGCTATCATCATCATCAAGCACCAAGCTCTCTCTACCATCCCGATTATCTCTCGGCGGAAATAGTGACTGAAGAAGCGTCAGCGGTGCCTACTGAAGAAGCGTCAGCGGTACCTCATCCAGTCTTCGAGCTTCCTCATATTAGAGTCAAGGCGCTGACAGCGCTGCTCGCCGGGGCAGGTCGCCGAGCCCCGACGACGTTCATCGATGACTGATGCTTCTCCATCGGCCGCCACCTCGATGTGGCACCTCGAGGGCGGCCCTTCGTCGCCGATTCCGAGGTCGGCGGTTGCCGCCGACGCCGAAGACGGCGGAGTCGCGTGCTTCACGCGACCTCTGACTCCTCCTCGAAGAACCCCCACATGGGGGCTTCCAGAGACTCTTAGTGGCTAGTGGTCAACAGCTTTCTGTCGAGTTTCCTCCCGAGTAGTATTGATTTTACTTTTGAATGTTGTTGAGCGTTTGAGTAGTAAGTTTCATTCGGGATTAACTATGCGGTTTCGGTAAAGTTTGCGCTCGTGAGGTGTCATGGTATGGCATTTTATTACAGCTACGAACTTTGTGTTGCTGGAAAAGCTCTGCGTCTACTTTCTCAGCGATTTCAAGAGACAATCATGCAATCTCTGTGTCACAATCTCCAGTGCAAGCTTCGAAATTTGTGTTTCGATTGCCTTGGCCAAAGATTCTTGATGACCGGTCTGGTCTTGCTTCCGCTACATTCACGTTCACGTCGCTTCGATGACACATGGAAGATCTCTATCGCTTCCGGCGACCGTCTCCGTGCATCCTGGCCTCGATGCCGGATTTTATGTCCATATCATAGCGCCACTGATCCTTTCCGTTTCGGAAATTCTTAGTCAGAAAACATTTCCTTCGCATCCGTTTCGTCAAGAGTGCAAAACTGAATACGACACATGCAGTCACTACGCTGTCTGATACGGCCGGTTTCTTCTGATTTGATTGCCAGGAGTTATGTTTCAAGATCAAGGAAATACCTTGAGCCATTTGTTTCAATGTTCCAGACTGCGTAGTTATGGGAAATGCTGTTCTCTAGTAAAAGTTGTCGAAACCACCTCGTGTTATGAGGCCTTCACGTGACGTCTTGCATTTCAGGAATTCCCGCCGTTTCAACATTCCAGCGAGCGCTCTGCTGCGTTGAATGCGTGAATGAACGCGACGACGGACATCGATCCGAAAATGGCGACGCCGTCGACGAGCAGCGCCGGCGTTGCGTCTTCGGTGCCACACCACAACGGTGTCAACGGACACGCCAACGGAGCCAATGGACACTCCAAAGCGAGCAATGGACATGCGAATGGCATCAACGGTGGACATTGGAAGCTGCAGGCCAATGGAACTTCGCACGGAGAACGACGACACAGCGTGGAGTCCGTAGTTCAGGGAGCGCTGATGGACATGCTCTCAAAGGTCTGACGAATGAATAATAGTGCATTTTCAGATCTGTCAAGCCTTTCGACGAAGATGGGAGCGGGCCTGTGTGTCACCTTCAGTCTCCAGTGGCTCGACAGTGACCACAGATGCGTCGATAGCGGAAAACGGCTATGCAGGCGGTCGAAGAGACACGATGCATGTCTTCACGGTGAGTGTAGAGGACTAAACAATGGTTGCCAAACTTGATTGATGGAGACATTATGGTTTACTTGCAAGTAGGCATCAGTAAAAGAGCAAAAGTTGATATCTTTATCGTCGACGCTGAAGAGACATTAGTCCTTGAAATCAAACAGTTTTGACATCTTGGCCGACATCCGGGATCGAATGAGTTTCGCGAAGAGTATGCAATGAGGAGATGTATCTGGCGATGTTGACGTTTCAGTCCAGCTAATATTCATTTCGCAAATCGGTATCTGTGACGTTTTTGATCTGTTGCTGCTGATTCATATGACCTTTAAACCTTTGCCACCAAATCTTCTATGCCGCCCGCTTTGCCCTCGCCTTGCCAATATTTCAAGCGTCATGCGTATTTTCATGACGTGAAGTACATTCCACGCCGGCTCTCGTCGCGCTCTTGCCCGGTCCTGGCGGTATAAGTGCGTGGGGTGTCCATTGCCAGCTTCCTTCTAGCCACGAAAAGGCGCGGCATTTTGCTGTCTCTCGCACTCAGCCTAATCGCCTTTGCCCTCGAGCTCCTTCGTGCATTAAAAATAGACAAACATGTGTGCCGCGCGCGCGCGACAGCCGGCGGTCGCCAGCGCTTACGTCACAGAGACAAAAAGGAGCCATGGAGAGGCTGAATGTGGAAATAAGAAGGATGAATTGGACCTTGTGGCAGTTCTGCTATCCATCTGGTCGAGCGTGCAATCTCAAAGCTTTAATCTATTGTAAAATCCATATTTTACAATTTTCGGAAAGGAATTGACTCTCATTTCATTGAAGCTCTAGCGTAAATACGCAAAGCAACCCTGTAAAACATATTTCACTGAACGCTTTCAGACCGTCACTCCGATTCCGTTGTATCAACAGAGCTCGACTCGTCGATTGGCTTTCGGAAGTAAGCCCATATGTCTTTCTTCGGGTCCACTTTTTCTATCGGGTGGCCCGAAATTATTGAGACTTTTTTCAAGGAAAGTGCCTTGAAAACAGTCTCAATAATTTCGGGCCACCCGATAGTTTCGCTCGACGCCCTCTTAAAAGCCCTCTTCTTCATGAGCCTCGAACTGGGGCGGGGAGGTCTTCTTCAACTTTGCAACTTCAAATTAAAGATTCAGTCCAAGTCTGCCATCTTCTTTCTCGGCAGAGTGCGCGAGCTTTTTTTCGTTCGATGGTGTCAGTTTTCGACGAAAACGTGAAAGATGTGGCGGAACGAGGCTAGCTGAAGGAACTTTAGGAGAGGAAGATTCACTGATATCGGCTCTTCTTAAGGGGGTCTTGGGCCCGGCGAGGCCACGCTCGCTCTCGACGAGCGGGCCGGAAGTTCGAGCGGAAACGCGCTAAAACCATCATGACGCATTTACCCGCAGGAAGCGCTGGGAAGAGAGATCTGGAAACTTCTTTGACACGCAGAATTAATGCTGGAGAGAAGAAATATAAAAGGAGCAGTTGAGCAAAGTTTTGTTTCAGCCGAATCGGAGACGGAGTACCAGTCGAAACCATTGGATGACTTCTACAACAATTCGACGCTTGTGAGGATATCAAAGGTGAGACTTTATGATTCTACACAGCCCGAGCATTGTTGGCAAAAAGAAACCGGCCTTAGCACGTTCCGGCGAAACACAACAGTTTGAAACACTTGGGCACGTCGATTTCATCCTGATTTTTCTAACTCTTCAATAATAGCACTGCGAAAGCTTACTAAATTGTTGTGAAACACCACAATGAAAATCTATTCAGCTTTTTCTGGTTCTTCTGGCTCATTCGCAAATGGAACCAAGCAGTAAATGCGCCAGACTACGAAAGCATTATTTTACCCATTTGAAACGCGACAGGATTTATCTGCAGGTATACCTGATACACTCTATGTACATTCAAGCCGCGTAATATCGTCAACTCATTCAAAGCAATCACGCAATACGGAAACTAGTGTCGTAATGAAAGCGCTTGCAGGTGTTCTGCGCGATCGTCCTGCTAATCGCCTTCTTCCTCGTCATGAGCCGCTCCTTCGACGTCGACATTATCGCCTTCTTGAGCAGCTTATGACACTGAGCGATCCAGTCATCCCGACTGGATCAACAACGTTTGACAAAAAATAATTACTTGAACTGAAACCGTTTGAACATCATTAACGCCGGTGGCTTATCTTGGTAGTGAGAAACTGTACAACGCGGTAGATAGAACAAAACTTTCATCGGGTTGTGAAATGAATGTGTTTTGAATGTTCTTGAAGAATCTGAAAATAAAGTGTTGAATGCTAACGTCAAGGCCGGTTCCCGAATTGCACAGACAAAGTGAGCCGAAAGCGGTGAGGGTAATAAGTTTCGGATTTCTCCATCTACGATATGTGTAGGTCAACTGTTGGTTCCACGATCTGTGACGATTGGTAGTAAATTGTTTTCAAAAACGTTTTTGCGAACTCGCGAATTCCTTTTGTTAAGTTTTCGCGGATGCCTCCCTCTACGACAATATGTAGTTTTGATGCAGACTTGGCTTGAGACTTTCGATAATAGTTTCAGAGAATCAAAGGTTATCGAGTTGAGAGAAATTGCCGAGTGTGGCCGATTTCCGACTGTGAGTGGGTTTATTGAGGCCTTGAAAGAATTCACGAGTCCTAATCAAAGCCCTTTTGAAGAGAATTTCAGATTTTGAGACGACTTCAGCTATTTTAGCATCTGTCGCAGAGTCAGGTGCTTTCTCGCAGAAATGAATCACGCACACAACAACACGCAGCCAGCGGTGCCGTGGTATGAGGACTCTCACAAATCTCCTTCCTTCTCATGGTTCATGTGCTGTTTGTGAGGTTATTGATGAACATATTTCCTCACCGTCTAATATCCAACTTGTTCCCGCGCTCGGAAAACATATAGCTGAAACTCATTCAGCGAAGCACAGGTGCTCAAGCTTTGATCCAACTACGCGCCCGGACATATTCTTAGAACGGAAAAATCGAGTTATCGCCCACTTTTCTCTCCTTTCGCTGCATTGCGTAAGAGAGGCACTTGTAGTCGGATGAAGTTGTGCTGAAGAAATGCAATCGGTTCGCGGAAAAGCGTCAGTCCCTCGTTTCTCCTTCGACAACGACAAAGATCGAGCAGGTGGCGAGGCGTCGTGAAAGAAAAGCGCACCCAAGTGGTCGTTTTCTCTTTCCTTCAAGGCACACATTTCGTTCATTTTCGTTTTCAGCCGCCCCTGACCGAATCCGATTCAAGGGAAAATTTCTACTTCCTATTGAGTTTGACTATTCCACCTCGGTGTGGCCGTGGTGTGAAAAATTGATCGAAACGTGGGTGGCGGGAATAATTTCATGTTTTTCTAGCGGATTTTAAATGCAGTGGAGTCTGGTGGCCGAGAGCAAAGTGGAGAGTAGGGAAGAGACGAGATCCCGTGGGAGAATGTAAACAAGTCCACCAACCACATGTGGCGCCGGGGCACAGTCTATTGTGTCCAGCGTCCTCTTCCTATTGTAAGGCTACTTCATAGGGTTGGGAATCGGGCTCAGAAAGTCGGGCTTTCGGGCTATCGGGCTTTTCGGGCCTTTGGAAAAGTCGGGCTAT
>JAQIXL010002597.1:0-12569 GCA_034700245.1 Poikilolaimus oxycercus | reverse complement strand
CCTCCGGGCGGGCCGGGCCCGGGCCGCCCGCGGGCGGCCCGCCTGTTTTCCCACCCTGGTTGAGGCTATCATAACGAAAAGGTTGATCTCTTTTGGTTGCGCCAATAGTAGCGCTTCAATAAATCGACTGAAACTTTTCAGATTGTGACTGCTTTCGGTGAGAAATCGTAGACCGATAGCATAACGAAGAACTGGTAAAACTCTGATGAGAAGGTCAGGAGGTAGCAAAAAGGGTGGCACGCTTCAGGATGAACGCTTCAACAACATCTCATTACTTATTTGTAACTTCTGAAACGTGAAACTCCAAAAACGTCCAGCGGCTCTCATTTCTTAGACCACACTTCAGACTGCTGTATAATAACATTGAGAGGCATATCGGAGATGCGTTAGGAAAGTGGTGATTTGAACAACAATTAGATGTGCAGAATAAATACACATTTGCTTCGAGCAATGAGTGGCTTATGATCGCCTCCACGTCTTCTGATCGTGAGTGTCGATCTTGAAGTTGTTAATGGCCGGCCGTTTCTAACCAAGGAGTCGACAGTTTCAGGGCAGAATCGAAAGTCTCTGAGCCGCAGCTGAGCAATTCGCTCTTGCTTCGGTCCTCTCAAAGTTGTTCAATCTGCGGTTTTTCGTTTCACATGACAATTCTACAATATTTTCGCAATCGGTTAGCTTCCATTGCGAAGTCATCAGGGCATTCTTCCTCTTTCAAGACTGTCACTTCTCTTCTTCTCTTCTTCCCGCGATCCTCCTTACCATTTTGACGTTCAGTAGTCCATTTGATGAGCTTTTGTCCGACTTTTGCAGAGAGAACAGAACGTTTTTCGCTGTAGGCACTCTGAACTCTGATCGAGGACTTGAGAGATGGACGGATTTTTTTCCCTTCCAACTGGAATGAACTACGATCTCCCCCTCCCCTTTTCCCGGAGTCTTCACAGGTGAGAATGCATTTCGAGGACGAGGTATTGGCAGGATTGTTGAGCTCTGCAAATGAATCTGTCGAAACATTGTGGCTCAATGTTTCACCTGAAATTTATAGTTAAAACGAGCGCTTACGGAGTGATTCTCGAACGGGCGGTGAGAGAAAAATTTGCGAGCGTTTTGTAGTCAATTTGTTGTAGTTCCTTCGAACTCTGTGCTCATACAGAACAGCGACAACATTCTCGGCGTGATGTGTGTAATCGTAGGTTTCATAGGAGGTTGATTCAATTGGAAAGAATTCTCTCGTGATAATCATGTGCATTTTTGAAATCCGAATCATGACCTTTTTTGTTGACCTCTTTCTTTGTTTGAATTGTAAGCAATCATCGGTTTCATCTTATTGTTAATTTGATTTTGTCTGATAAAGCATTCGATCTCGGAATCTTGTGTCGCAGTTGGTGATTTCATTGGGTAAAAAAAACAGTTTCTTGATTCCTCGAGAGCAAATGAGAGCTAGTGAGTACTTACGTTTCAGTTTTGTCTGGAAAGCGAAGGAAGATCACGTTGGGCACTAAAGGCTCGCTGGGTCGCGGAGTTCCTCAAAATGCTCAAATCGACAACATTTCTGTTTCACCATCGGTGCTAGGGCTAGGGAGTTTGAACGCTCAATTCTGCCGTGTAGTAAATACAATACATTTGGCTTCGAATTTCTCGGTTTCGGACGCGCTGTTTAGTGGGAAATTGAGCAGCTCGCCAATCTCGCCAGCCGGGAAACCGTTTTGTGCTTCTTCTCTAGCAGTTCATCGAATCTCTTGAGAATTTCCTCGGTTTCAGAATCACTTCAACAACTTGCCTCGCATCTATCCATCAAGGTTCTGGGTCGTTACTCGAACTTTTGGACTTCTGCCACGTTCTCGATGAGAATGAATGTTTCCATCTTGCCTCATCTCGTCTTTTCCGGCAAACTGTTACGCGTCATAAAGCCCGTATTTGGATCGTTCGAAATCGTCGAATGAACCCAACAACGTGGACCCCGATGATGAAGCATCCTGAATTACCAAAGTGTACTAGGCTACCAATGTCTGGAAGTCAAAAGGCTACACTCTTGAGACAAGGCCAAAACCGATGTCCTCAAAGTCTTCTCCAACTGCTGACTTTCGCGTCAAAAAATCCGTTTCGTCAGCATTTTCAGTCTTCATGATCATTTGACGCACTCGAATGTTCTGTCACAGGTCGTCGAGGAGACCTTTACACTCTCGATTAGCTCGGAGCCCTTCTTCCGTCTACCTCATCTATGTATCTCTCTCCTTTCAAGGGGGTTGTCTGCCCTCGGCTTTTTAGTTCTAGAAAAACATGATCAACGCTTATTTAGTGGTGTCGTTGTTAGCTCTGCGTTAGTTGTTAGAAAACTTCATTTTGCGTCTTCCCCTTTCAGTCTTCTTCTTTCTTGCTTCATTTGATTATTTGCACGAGGGGAAACTTTTAGAGTGCTTGAAATGGAGGTTTCAAAGGCTTCATTAGAAAGATGGTTCAAATGTGATCCAGTTTCTTTACCCATCGGCCGATTAGTTTCTTGTCCGTTTCAGCAAGTCTAGTCAGGTTTTGGTTTTGACGTACTTCAATGAGTTTGTGGCTCTCACTTCCAGTATTGAATGCTAGGCCATAGATGACGTCGAAAGGGAGCAAAGAGACCAAAACATGAAACTCGTAACTGAACTTGCATTTCACTATTGGATGGAACTACTCTGACGAAATCATCTCTACAATTGGAATGGATGTATATCTTTCACTTGATACCGCGAAACGCACTCGCCTTTGAGCGAATGAGAATTTGCTAGCGAGGGCCCACGTTTCAGTTTCGCTTGGTACTCAAACTTGAGCGCTGACTTTTGCGTCCCAGAAGTTTCCTGAAATGCAACTGCGGACGTTTCAGTTTCAAGGTCGCTGGTTCACGGTTTGTGATTTGCGAAGATAGCTCTGCCCGCTGGAGAGTCGGCTTGGTAACCAAAGTCTCGGTCTCAGGTACCGCGTTTCCCAAGAGTCTGTTTGCAGTTGACGTTGCCATTGTCAATGCGACGTTTTGAGAGGGAATGAATGTTTCACTCAAGACGTTTGTTGGAAGCTCTTGGCAAGAAAACGTTGAGCATCAATGCCGGGCGATTTCATTTCAACAAAAAATTGTGCAGATAATTGCTGTTTCACTAAGAAATTATAGACCGTCCGCTTGCCGAACAATTAGTAGTGCGGTTGGTTAGTGGAATTTGCTTCGTTTCACGGCGACCTTTATTTTGACGATTGCTGCTCGGTTTAGATTTCAATGACCATCTGTGTAGAAAATCTTGGTTTCATGGACACTGTATCTCACTGCCTCAACCGATTCATCAGTGAACGCTCATCTTGGCCTTCCTCTAAAAGCCCTTCCATGGGAATGTTCTGTTGCACGTTCAGTGGACAACTCTTGAGCCCGAAATGCGCATCGACGCCTGCAAATCACATTGAAAGGTGGTTTTGGAGGTATTGAAATTGAGGTTTCAAAAGTTACTCTAATTTGCGGTGTCAAATCTGCTTCAGTACGTGGCTCGTCGGAAAGATATCTTTCAGTTCGTTTCTATAGAACCATTTTTAGGTTTAGGTTGCCCTACTGCATCGCTTTACTTCATCTTTGGCTTTGGCTTTGGGCTTTATCAACATTCGATCTTTCTAATTGCTAGCTTGTTGTCGCAATATCGTCCTTTCGTCAGAAGAAGATCACTCATACGCTTCAAAGAGCTCTCAAAGATTTGCAGCACATTAGGTCTCGGGAATTTTTGAGAGGCACTATGTTCCCGGGAACTGCGATTTGGCTGGTGGACACTTCGGCTTCAGCTCCTCTTGATAAGGAAAAGGGGAAAAGTTTGCCGATGGGACACGCGAACTCGCATGAAAACTTTTTCATACTTCATTTGTCCTTTTCCACAAGGAATTCTAGAGTTTTTGGTTTTAGATGTCTCGGTTTCAGGTGTGATCTTTAGTGGGAGATTGAGGAGCTTATCGATTAATGATCGTACTTGAGGCGTTCGAAGTCGCCCAACGAACATAACAACGTTAGCCTCGGTAAGAAAGCGGTTGAATTCCGAAAGTGGACAATTCCACGCGACCAATGTATGAAAGTTCCAGAACTCCGACATCCTCAAAGCCTACTTTCGTTGGCTGCAATGAAATTCAAACGCAGGGCTTTTCTTGAGTGCTGCAGTTTGAAATCTGGTTTGGTTCGAGAAAAGCAAAATTTCTCTTTGTTCGACCTCGTCGTGTTGGGCAGACTAGAGTTTCAACTTCGGATGAAAGCAAAGAGTTTCCACATTTTCGACTTTCGTTCTCTGTCAAGTTCAGTGAAACTCAACGACATTTCTGTTTCAAGAACTGCAGATATGATTTGAGATTGTCGAAGAGCCGTTTGAGAGAAGTAAGACGGTCTGCCATTGCATGTTTCAGTTTCAAGCCCATTGCTTATTGTTAGTTCGAGGCTGCTTGCCATTAGTGGGACGTTACAGCAGTTTTGGATGGCTTCCAAGGGAGTCTTGACAAATGACTAGGTTTCTGGAGCTCTTTATTATTACGCAGGAAATTGGTTCAACACTCTTGCATGTTGAGTTTGATGGATAGCTTATGCTTTTCGTTTCAGTTCCGTTGATTTGAAAAAGAAGCGCTATCTCAAACCGCCAAACCCTTTTTCCCTTCTGACATAAAAGACTGAACACTACCTTTGTCGGTATGAAAGCGGCTGCAATAGGAAAGTGCAAGGAAGTGTTTGTTGGGTTAATGAAACCTCGGTTAGTGTGCCTCCCGTTTTATCTTCGTGGTCAAATTGAGACAGAAACCTGCCACGTCAATAATAAATATTGCATTTCCATTCACGATTTCGAAAGGAATCTACGACTTCGAGTCCTCTCGATTCTTGCCATGGCCGCGGCAATGAAACCATTTCAGTCGCTCCAAAGTCTGTAGGATTTGATCTTGTTGAGCGTGATCACTAGCTCTCGGTTTCAAAATTCTTTCAACTTTTGAGAATTCGCAGTCGTTCGATTGTTCTGCGCCGCAGTAGTTTTTTACACGTTTTGATCGAATCGAATACGTGTGACTTCGCTGATTGTGAGTTTCACGCGTTCTCAAAATACGCTTGTGAGGTCTTTGCGAGTTTCGTGCTTCAAAATCTTCGTTTGCTGACACCCTTATCGAAGCGAAAAACGCATGCGAGCTGTTTCAAATGTGGTTGATTAGGTTCGCGAGGTTCAAACGAAAATTTCTCATTAATGAGCCCTTGATCCGAATTCAAGTCCTAGGAATGTTCGTGAGAATGAGCCATTTCAGACGCTTTGAAAACTCTTGAACATTGCCGCTTTGTTCTCAGTTTCAAAAGCCATTACATTTGTGTTTCAAGACATGCGGATTTGATTTGACATCTTTGAACACCGTTTGTAGAGCGGTTTCTTCCTATTATAAATCTCACAATCAGTTGCAGGCGCATTGATAGCGGGAGGCTGCTCGAGTCTGTCGGTTGTGTTCGCTTCAATCACCAAACGTTATCAATTTTTATTTTAGTGACCTTGTTGTTAGCTCTGCCTGTGCTGCCTTCATTTTGCACCTTCCCCTTTCAGTCGCCACGTTTACCGCGAGTCTATCTGATGGTGCCGCGGATATGAAGGAGGGCAAAGAGTACCCCCTTTGGTCACTGCTCGCTTACTTTGTCTGAACTGGCAGCTTGTTGACCCAAATTGCCATCTTTTGAAGGCGGACATACACCAGAGCAGAGGTCGTTGGCTAAAATCAACAACACTTACCTCGAACGGCGCTGTTTCAAATCTGATTGATTAACTTCACGAGTCTCGAATCATATTGTAATTGTCGCCCGTCTCCTCATATCAGTTTCAACTGATTGTGAGATTGCAAGCAAACAGCACAAACTGTCATCGATGAGCGCTGATCTCCGTCCAGTTCACCAAAAGAGTTGCCGACATTTCTGTTTCAAGATCGTTTTATAAGGCTAGAAAGTTGAAGGTTCAATACTGCCAGTAGTGCATTTGTCTTTGAATACGTCGGCTTCAGACATGCTATTTACAGGTAAGTCGAGTAGATCGCCAATCTGGCCCTCGTTGCTGTTTTGTTTTTGTCTAACAGTTCCCTCGAATTGACACTCCTGAGCATTTTATCGGTTTCAGAATCACTTTAACAACATGCCTCGAAGCCATTCGGTATTGTATCCGGGTCATTGTACATTTGCACTTCAACATAGCACTTTCTCCTTGGGAATGAATGTTTCATTGACCGTGGTATTCGAAGCCAAACGTTCGAAGTCGTCGACTGAACCTAACAACAAGAGTCCCGATGACGAAGCGTCTAAATTACCAAAGTTTACTGTTTCTGGCTACCAATGTCTGGAAGACGACAGGCTACGCTTTTGAAACAAGGCCAAAACCGATCGTCATAATGTCTTTCAATTGCTTGAATTCACCTTCTTAAGAGCATTGAGGTATCCGTTTCACGCTCTCTTGAAATAAACGCGAAGAATTTCGTCGCGATCGATTGAGGTTTCAAAAGCTTGATTAATGCGGCGCTTCAAATCTGATTCAATCTCTGAACACTGGCGTCGGTTGATTAGTTTTTACTCTGTTTCAATGAGTCGCTGTCAGATTTCGGTTTTGTCTCATTTCAATAAGTTGATGGCCATCGTCTCTAGTAATGAACACCAGAACATGGAAGAAATCGAATGAGAGAAAGGAGACCAAAAAGAAATTCGCGGCCTAACTTGCATCTCACAATTGGAGCAGAACTTCTCCATCCGGTACTTTGACGAAATCATCTCCACAATTGAATCTTATTGTTAGGTGAACTTTCACGTGACACAAGACGTTCTCTTCTCTGAGCTAATGATATTTGGCAATGAAGGCTTACGTTTCAGCATCGTTTGGTAATAAAGAATGACGAAGTTGGCTCTTGGTGTCCGAGAAGTTCCCTGAATTACAACTGACGACATTACAGTTTCAAGGTCGCTGTTTATGGCTTGTGAGTTGTGAAGATCAGTTTCGCCTCTGACAGAGTCCGATTTTGTTACCAAAGCCTGTTTCAGGTATATTGTTAGTTTGATTTTGTCTAATAAAGTATTCGTTTCTGCAATCTTGTGTCGCAGTTGCTGATTTCATCGGGCCCAACTGTTCATGTTGGTTTCAAAGTTTCGACAACATTCGAGGATTCTTGGATCAGGCGGTCGAGCCGCGTCGTTATAATGTCTTTCAGTTGCTTGAATTCACCTTTTTAACATCGTTGAGGCATCCGTTTCACGCTCTCTTGAAATAAACACAAAGAATTTCGTCGCGATCCATGAGCCTGACACAAGTTTTGCACCGCCTCCTTTCCAGAGACCGCCTCCACAACACGCCCGACGCGCGTTCTCCGACGAGAATCACATTGTCGCTGAAGGCTTTCGTTCTCCGACGAGAATGCCCAGACAAGAGGTAGATAAGAGGGGAGGAAGGCTGGAGGTGGAACACCCCGATCTTCCTCCTCTACCAAGACTTTTGTCTCTCTCGTCATCTTTAGCCTCTTCGCGAAGCCCTTCCATGCGAACGTTTTTGTTGCACCTCAGCCGTCACTTTTGGGCCCAAAAAATTTGCTTGTTCTTGAAGGAACTGAAATTGAGGTTTCAAAGGTTTGACTAATGCGAGGTTTCAAATCTGCTTCAGTCCTTGGTCCGTTTGGAAGAGTGCTTTTCAGTTCGCCTCATCAATCATCGTGAGGTTGCGTTATTTCATCGTTTCAATCCATCCTTGCCAATGGGGTGTTCCAAGCATTCGATGTTTCTCGGTGCTAGGTGTCGCGACGAAAATATCGATCTCCGATGATTGTGAGAGCGAACCGGTTCGAACCGAGGCACTTCAATAAGCCAATAGAAACTTTACAGATCGTTGATGTTTCAGCTAGAAATTATAAACCGATCGCTGCAAACGAATCAGTGCGAGCTTTTCTAAGCTTTTCTAGTGGGCATGCACTTCTCGGTTTCACATTGCAGACAACAGTTGGGAATTGGGAATTTGTTAGTGTTCCGCGCTCATAGTGGTTTTAGTTACTCGAATCGACTTTCCTAGGTTTATGGAGAAATCCGTTTCGTGCTGTCTTGGCAAGTCCGCTTTCGGCGACCGGCGAAGAGGGCAAACGCGTGTCGGGAGGAAGGCGAGCTCGAGCTGCAAGATGACCCGCCGCACCAAGGTCGTGCGATAAATTAAAAACGAGATCTTCGTTGCGAGGGCAAATTGCAGAGCTTCGATAAATTGGCAGAAACTTTGAAGTTTATTGCCGTTTCACATACAAATTATAGACTGATCACTTGCAGCTTTCGTACGCTTGTGGTTCGCCAAATCGGCACGCAATGGTGAATTCCTCAGTTTCAAGTTCGTTTCATCACAACTTCCTCGAAAAGATTCACAATCAGTCGCGAACGATGTGAAGTTTCTTCGTTGGTTTGATCTTTAGCTCTCCCACCTAGTTCAAACTTCGTCGTCGTCGCTCAGTTTTCCCTTCGGGTTGGTTTATCGAATGTTATAGCGTCTCTTGCTTCTAAGCTCGCTTCTTCCTCTCCCTCCAGAGTACAATATCAACCACAAATTGGAGACAGTTTTGTGCCCCCAATTGTTTTTCGTGTACACTTAGTTTTCTGTTTCAAAGTTTCAACAACAATCGCAAATTCAGAACTCTGCAGTCTTGTCAGATCGTTCCTTGAATCGAAATTCACTTCACAGTTGTTGAGACAACCGTTTCATACCCTCTCAAAAAGGACGCGCAGTCGAGAGCGAGAAGAAGATCAGAGCGGATTGTCGCTGAGGGCTTTCGTCCTTCAACAGAGTCAGCGAAATGCTCAACGATCTTTTTGTTTCAAGAACTGCAGATAAGTTTTGAGATTGTTGAACAGCTGCTTGAGAGGAGTAGGAGCGGCTTGGCATTGTGTGTCTCGCAATCAGTTTCAGGCGCGTTGCGGCTGCTCAATGAGGAATTGGCACTCTTGGGGAATTTCCTCGGTTTCAGCATCGCTTTATCATCGTGCCTCGAAGCTATTCGTCAATGAATGTGGGTTCCTTCGCCAATCTTTTGCTCTTCTGTCACTGGAAAGGAATTGATGTTTCACTCAAAACGTTAGTTTGAAGCTCTTGAGCCGACAAAATTATGATCCTCGTTGAGAGGACAAATTCAAAAGCTTCGATAAATTGACAGAAACATTACCGTTCATTGTCGTTTCAAGTAGAAACTATAGACCAACCGCTTACTATTCGACTTGATTTTATCTCGACTGTTCGGGGAGAAATCTTGGCTGCAGTATCAACTACATCATCTTCTCCTTGCCAAGACTTTTCAAGACGTATCTGTTTCATTGTACATGGCTTAACGCCTTTCGATCCAGTTCTTGAGTTTTTCGTATGGTGAAACACGAAACTTTATCAGAGTTAGCCTTACCTCGACGCTTCTCAAGCAAATATTTTCACCCTTCAAGACGCTCGCATTCGGATCGTTTGACGTTCTCGAATGTCCTCGCACACGTCGTCGACGAGATCTTCTCACTCTCTTTCTTTTCACCTCTTGTCATGGCAGCGGCTGACTACAAATCCGGATTAGCTCGTAGCCCCTCTTGCGTCTGCCTCATTTCTCTCCTTTCAGAGATTTTTGTCAGCTCTCGGCTTCCCTCCTGAATATGTACTTCTCGGTTTCAAATTGCCGACAACACTTGAGAATAGAGAATTGGTCGGTGAACCGCGCTCCTTCAGTTTTTCATGTTCAATAGTTGCTCGAACTGAATTCTCCAATGTTATGGAGAGATCCGTTTCTCGGTGTGTGCGCGTTCGATGACCGGCAATGAGGGCAAACGTTTGAGAGGCTGGAAGATGAATCGCTGCACTGTGATCGTGCGATAAAGTGAAAACGTCAAAACCTAGACCACATAATGCAATAAAAGCGACCGCACCGTTTCCCGCACGCAGTCAAGAAGAAAAGGATGCGAAGGATGCAAAAAGCAGGAGACACTTTACAAGTTCGCTTCTCGGGCTAGAGCAATGATGTTTACCAGTCCTTTTCCTTCTCTCTAGAAGATGTTCTAACTAGGCATCTTTAGGTGCGAATGAGATTTCGCAAGTGAAGATTTTCGTTTCAGCCTCGTTTGATAATGAAAGACGAACAAAATGGGACACTGATTCTTTGGCTCACGGGTCTTCATTGAAATACTCAAGTCGACGACAGTGCTGTTTCAAGATTGCTGTATGAGATTTGGAAGTTTGCACGATCACTTCTGCTTTGAATGCTGTGAAGTCGGCTTTGAAAATCTCGGTTTCAAGTCGCGCTGTTTAGTGAAACATTTTGCAGCGTGGTAATTTTCTCTGTTGGTGTGTGTTTCCGTTCATCGAGTTGGCACTCTTGGCGATTTCTTCGGTTTCTTGTCTATGAGCGAATGAGAATTTGCTTGAGAGGGCCTACGTTTCGGTTTCATTGCGGGCTTTAGTTCGGTGATTTCTGGTCTGCTTTGCTTGGCGCATCGTTAGTCTCCTTGCCGAGACACTTCAAGACGTACCCGTTCAGCGAACGCACATGCTCAAATGGTTTTCAGCTTCACTCCTTCGTCTCACTTCTTTGCCTCTTCTCTCTCCTGGGAGAGCTTCTGTCGGCTTTTCTTTCACTGTTCCTCGGCTTTTGAGTATGAAGACATGCGGGATTTGAAATTTACTTCTTTATCGGCGGTTTCAAAGCTCCGATAACATTCGCGAATTGAAAACTTTTCTGTTGGCTGGCATGATGGGCCCTTCTACGTGAACTTGTGTGAATCGAGTTCGCTCGTCTTCATTGAGGTGTCCGTTTCATGCTCTCTTAAAAAGGTGCTAGAAAAATTGCATTGCAATCCGTAGTCGTTTTCTGGCGTAATTTCTAGCATTTGTTGAGATCACCTCGACACGACGCCGGCAAAAGCGCGTTCGGTGACCGGCGAGGAGGGATTCCGCGCCGTTGAGACTGCTTCAGCGAGAAGACAACTAGCCGCTCTGGTCACCGTTTCAAGTCTGACTGATTAAACTGACAAGTTTCGAACGACAATTCGTCTGCTTGGCACACTGTTGGTGATTTCCTCGGTTTTACGATTTACCACCCAGCCTCGAAGCCATTCAACAATCAGGACGCTTGCTTCCTCTGTCTCTTTCTCCTTCTTCCACGTTCTGAAGGGAAATTGATGTTTCAAACAAAACGTTTCTTTGAAGCCCTTGGGTCGAAAACGTTGAAGTTGTTGGTGGTGGGGAAACTTTGCTTTGCCGTTTCATCGTGATATTAAAGGCCGATCGCTTGTCGATGAATCAGTGAGATTCTAAGAAGACGTTGCGGGAATAGTGAAACGGATGAAATGTGCAGCACGGTGGAATTATCGTCGCCTCGTTCCGCAGTTCAGCAATGGATGTCACAATTTCAGTCGCATTGACGGCCAGCGCAAGAAGAAGGTCGGAGCATGCTGTCGCCAAATTTCGTTTTTCAAGGAATCAGTGAAATACTATTCATGAATGAATGTGGGTTGTTCTCTTCAATCTTTTGCTCTTCTACCACGCCTGGAAAGGAATTGGTGTTTCACCCAAAACGTTAGTTGAAGCTCTTGAGCAGAAAACACTATGATCCTCTTTGAGAGGGCAAACGCCGACTTGACCCGGATTTGATCTTGTTCACTAGCTCTCGGTTTCAAAATTCTTTTAACAGTCGCGAAATCGCAGTCGTTCGATTGTTCCTGACCGCCGTAGTCTTTTACAAGAGTTGATTGAATTGAATTCGTGTGACTTCGCTGAATGTGAGTTTCATGCCTTCTCAAAATATGCTCGTGAGGTTCCGTCGTGATGACTCCTTGCAAGATTCGTGCTTCAAAATCTCCGTTTGCTGACACCATGATCAAAGCGAAAAACGCATCTTATCTGTGCGCTGTTTCAAATCTGGTTGATTAGGTTCGCGAGGTTGCTAGCTTGCTTTGTCTGAACTGGCAGCTTGCTGATCCGAATTGCCACCTTCTGCAGGCGGACACATACCAGAGCAGAGGTCGTTGGCTAAAATCAACAAGACTTACCTCGAACGACGCTGTTTCAAATCTGACTGATTAGCTTCACGAGTCTCGAAGCATAATTGTCGCCCGTCTCCTTATATCACTTTCAACTGAGATTGTAAGCAAACAGCACAAACTGCCATCGATGAGCGCTGATCTCCGTCCAGTTCTTGAAACCATTAGTAGAGCGGTACGTCCGGCTTCATTCCTAAATCTCGCGAGATGTTTCAGGTGCATTGATATCGGGAGGGTGCTTGGATCTGTCGGATGTGTTCGTTTCAATCGCCAAGCATGATCAACGCTTATTTAGTGGTGCCGTTATTAGCTCTGCTTTCGTTGGTTGAAAACTTCATTTTACGCCTTCCCCTTTCAGTCTTCTCCTTTCTTGCTTCATTTGATCATCGGTAAGAAAGAAAACTTTTAGTGATTGAAGTGGAGGTTTCAAAAGAAATTACAAAACAAGAAACTCGAGACTGAAATAGCATCTTCTCATGTTTTTATTGACACGAACTTGTACAAACACCTTAAAGTGCAGACAGAAGTCCGTGCACAGGGGTAGAGATAAATG
>JAQIXL010002596.1:0-12573 GCA_034700245.1 Poikilolaimus oxycercus | reverse complement strand
GTGGAACGCGAACATCTGCTCGGCGCTCTTGTACAGTGTCTGCACCAGACCCAGTTGTAAGTGAACGAGGCCGAGCGTTTCACAGTTCATTCTTTCAGTCATGTTCGACTTCCAAACGGACGAACAGAGTGAGTCGATGCGTTTTAAAACATTCAAGTTGCCGACGAATCAAACAATCCACAAGTACATTTCAGCTTCCTACATTCAACCAGGCCTCTGGACTATCACCGTGAACTCCTTTTCTCGCTGCGCTGTGGACTACTACATGCTGCAGTGAACTCACTTCCAAGAGTGTCCTTTTCAACTTTTTTATGGCTAAGAACAGATAAAGTTCTTTGAAGAGGATCTAATGAACAAAAATTCGTTGTGAACGTTCTAAATCTGCATATGGATTGCAATACAGAGCAATCTACGTCTGAAATAAATGTCGGAAAGTAAAAGCAGCGACGTTCCAATTGAGCATCTTGATCTCTTATCGCGCCGACGGGCAATTTCTCTTCGAGGTGGCCGTGGCATGAAGACTCAGCGCGTTTCTCTCTGACTGTTCTGTCGGCTTGCAATGCCTTCACTCTTCACAGCATTAACTTCTGCATCGGCAATCGTCATCGTCTTCTGTGAACTTCGACATACCGTGAAAATTCCTTAAAAATGTGAATAAAAGGGTCCTTTGACAGGATTCTCTACGGAGTGAAACAGCCCCCCGCTTTTCTTCTCTTCGACATGGTGACAAATGGCCCGCGTCGTTTACGAAGCATCACACTGTTTGTACGGCTTCTCCAGGAGTCTCCTACGACGATGCGTTTTCTTCCGCTGCTTATTCTCGTCGCTCTTTTTGGCCTCTCGTCAATTTCTGCGACTAACAGTAGCACCATCCACTGTGAAAAGAGCTCCGACTGTCCAGATGGTGGACGCTGTCTCATCTCCAGTCATTCGGAGGACAATTTCTGCATCTTCAATCGTCATCGTCTTCACGAAGTTTTGGAAAGCACCTACAACGTCACGAACGCTACAATTGCGTGAAGAAGGCTGAGCAATTAAAGAGAATTGTGTTGAGTGGCGTCAACTATGAGACAGAGTTTTTGCTTATTGTAAGGAATTTTACTCTGGCTGGTAGATTTATTTCGTACACCATAAGTAGTCGAAAGTTGACAAAACCAAGTTTCGGTGCACAGACGTTTTCAGTCGTATGCTTGAGCGTCGCGCTTTCCACGAAGTTCGTAGGGGGTGCGCTTTCCACGAACTTCGTAAGGGTCGCGCTTTCCACGAAGTTCGTACGGAGTCCGTTTGCCACGAAGTTGGTCGTAGGGACTACGTTTTCCGCCGCTGTGTGGCGGAATGTTGTAGACGATGTTTCTCTTAGCGACACCCTCGACGATGACGTCCTCGACATGTCGTTTGTCGACTCCAAGAACAGTCGAGGAAGCGATGGCGAACACCAGCACCACGAGCAGAAGAAACTTCATCTTGCTGAAATTAATCATTATTAGATTTGATACACAGAGGTACATAATGGGAAGGTGAAGCGGTGAATGTCGGTTTTGCGACGTTTATATACGGAATAAGCGCGATTCAAAGCTTTGTGAGCTTGCAATCAGTGTCTTGTACAGCTGCATTCGACTTTCCTGAATCTTTTGAGGCCATTCAATTTGCAACTGCAAATGCATGACTCGCTCTGTTTGCTCACACCAGAGGTGCAAAAGACTCAATCGAAAAGCTGAGGAAATTGCATGTAGCACTGTGAAGCTTGTTTGCATGCGTCGTAGAGCCCGAAAATTTCTAGTCTTGTCGAATTGCTGAATTGCGTTCTAAGAGCGGTTCGTGCCGTTTCCGTTGGGAACACTCGATAATGCCTTTTCAATATTCATAACATGAAGATTTTATTTCCTTCACCAGGCGGAAGAGCCATAGGCTACACGACTTCATCCATGATCGACACAAATTATTCAATTGTAAGTTCGTTGATGGAATGAATTTGTAGTGTTTTTAGGACATTGCCTTTGCTGTTATCGCAACTTCCGGTGCTGCACTGGTCTCGTGCTTTGCGTTTCGATACAACGTATTTTTTTTCTCGATACAACTTCTAAAATGCTCCTAGTCTGTGCTCTCATCGAGAGGTGGAGTGAAACTACTTGCGCTTCCGGTGCTTCGACCAAATAACATTTTTATTTTGCAAAGTTGTCAAAAACAGTTTCAGACTGGGGAATGAGTGCCTTGCTCCTGATTGGCACTCATGCACACAGGCGTCATCTTCGCGATGATTCGTCTTTGCAAAATTTTTGTGTGGAAGATCTTGACTTTCCTACCAAGACGTGCTTTACAAACTTGCATCAAAGAAGCGCCGAGCTTTTTGCAAACTTCTAGTTCACATGGAATGCAACCAGTGAGAACGTGTTGAAAGTCAAAATTGACATTGTTCTGCTTTCAGTCAACGACGGGAATCTCTAGCAGCATTGCGACGTGTTATGCGAGCTCATATGTTGATCAGGCAATTACTCGATTTTATTGTCGCTTGCTACATACAGTCAAGTGTTATTTTGTGTTGATGAAATAAAATTTAAAGTTTTTATTCACAGTTAGTCAAAACGAGAGACGCAATGCAGTCTTACTTTGCAAGAGAGTCAGGTTTTTCCGGGATGAAGACGTCGCGCTTTATTTTGAAGGCTCCCTGCTGTATATAGCGCTTTCTGAAAGACGATAGGCCATCTTGATGTGGCGGAGTGATAATGATTTGAAACAGATTCTGGATTTCAAAAGAGAGTGCAAAATTTATTGTATTGCCTTTTCCTTGAATTCACATAAATCGGGCGAGTTTTGAGCAGACTTTCGGCAGCACAAACTTTTGTGAGTTGTTTTGCTTTATTTGTGAATTTCTGGGAAAATTGGCTTTGAATTGTGAAGGTTTGATGGCAAGATCCTTACACAGCCCATCCTTGCTGCGGAGAACGCTTGTCCATCGTGCCGCTGGTGTCGAATCCAAGTACAGCCGAAGAAATGCAGGCAAGCACCAGCAGAGCGAGCACGAGAAACTTCATTTAGCTGTAAAATCACTAGAATATTTCAAGAGAAATTCCAGAACATATGTTAGTGTCGTGTAGAGAGGCTTTTATAGGAAAATTGCCCCTTTGAATCGTTGTGAACACGCTGGCACCGAGAAAATTGTTTTCTTACAAAGGAGTGCTCTCTGTGTCGACTCTGTCGATGCATGCGATGGAATTCTAGTCAACAGTTGCGTTGCAGTGCATGACTGGCTGGCTATAAGCACTGCCAGCTTTCGAGTGGCAAATAATGTCCACTTCAAGTATTGAATTTTGTATTGAAGTGCTGCAAGCGCTCCAACAAGAAATAGCTGATCAATGCGCGTCATCATCAAATTTGCAGGCACACCGAAGTGAAATCATTTGCATGATCCGCTAAACCTTCGTATTAGCCATACAAAGTCTTGTCATTGTCTTGTCATTAGACCAACAAGTCTAGACCGAATAGTACCAGATGAGCTAATGCCAGAATGTTCGAAGCAAATTCGTTCAGTCGCTTGCTACGCGATCACCGAAAGATGTCGTCCTCGACACGTCTTCTCTTCCGCCCGCTTCGACTCGTCTTGGCCTCGCAGAGAGGTCTCTCCTCGTATTCTCGGACCTCAAGCCTCAGGCGTGAAGATCTCGGCAGCTCCGTCGGAGCTCATCCCGCTCAAGAAGGGCTTCGTGATGAAGCCTGTCACGACGGACGCCGAACTTCAAGCCTGCCGCTACATCACTTACAACTCCTTCTTCTACTGCGAGCCCACATGCATTGTGCGTGCCCCTTGAAGCTCGGAAAGAAGCACTTTGCAGTCAGCCGGCTACCACAAAAGGGACTTGGTGTCCTTCTTCGACTATTTGATGAAGAGCGCGTTGAAGACATCGCCGGGCGGGTCGATGATCTTCCTCGACGAGAAGGACGGCACCCTCGTCGGCTACAACTTCAACGCGAAGCGCGAGCGCGGCCCCATCACGTTGCCTCTCTGCCCCTACGACACACCCAAAGGCAAATCCCTCGGTATGGTTGTCTAAATGGGATGCAAAAGCGGCATGCAGCATACATAGTGGATCTGGCCTACGAGCAGATGTGGCAGCGCGTGCCGCCGCAGATCAACACGCTTTGGGGCTACGATCTCGGCTTTGTCGTGCCGTCGTACGCCGGTTACAGCATCATGACAGCACATCTTCAATGGGATATGGCGAAGAGGAAGCGGGACGGCCTCGACGGCGTCATCGTCGAGTGCGTCTCCATGTCGAGCTACCACATCTTTCGCAAATTGGGCTACATGGTTTGAGGAGAGAGAAGAGAGAAGGAGGATTTAGATAATGCCAACAAAAGTGGTACAGTTGACATCTTCGCCGAGTTCAACGAGCAAGTCTGGAAGCTCAACCCAGATGCGAAGAAGGTGTGCAATGGAAGCAAGAGTTGCGAGAGAGCCTAGATGCTGCACCACATGGTTGGCTTTATCGTGCCCACGTACCAGGGCCGCACCGACCCGAAAGTCGTCTCCACCCACGACAGCACCGACGAGAAGTTGAAGGTCGCCTCCTTCAAGACCAAATATGCTGCAATTATTGCAGAAGGAAGGCTTCCACGGCGAGTTCGGCGAGGTGATCTCCTTCAACTGCTCCCGCATGTGCAAGAAGACCGGCTACAAGGTGGAGAGGGAGAAAGAATAGAAGAGCCGCAGGTCATCTTCTCGACGGACCTCAACAAGTACCGCCTGCCCGATGGCACTCCCGTCAAGCCCGACGACGGCCTTCCGACGCCCACTCTCATCTACCGCAAATACTAGAGTCCCTTCCTATACTCCCAGCGAGAATAAAGAATGTGATGAGAGTGATATCCGTCTTTCTCCTGGAGGAAAGGAACATGAGAGTGCAGACATTTTCAGGCTTTTGTTTGGTTCCCACCTTATGTGAGAGAGGAGAATGACGTGGAGAAGAAAAAGATTGCTATAAGATTTATAAACAGCTGGCTGACTGTTCCAGCAGAGAGCGGCGATGTCTACTGGAAAAAGCAAAGGAAACATGGCGCTGTTCTTTATTGTTTTACTGGAATAAATTGTGGTCTAAAGCGTGCAAGACTAGAACGCGTGCAAGAAATGAGACATAAATACTGGCGTTGAAAAGTAAGTGAAGAAAATCCGGCTCATTGTGAGAATGATTTCCCTGGGATGGTGAAGTGCGGAATACGTACTGGTTGTGCTGTGACAAATTTTGAGAATTAGTTGGATACAAAAATGCTGTAAAGTAAAACAATTAGCATAGAATGGACTAAAGTGTGAGAGTGCAACCTCAAGAAACTAATCAAAGCAAAGCATCCAGAAGATAGGAAATGAATTAGTAAAAAGCAGAACATTAAAGCAAAAGAGAAACTCATTAAGGCAGGCTTTAAATGAAGTTTTCACGCTACTGGGAGCCGATCTCGTCTTCTTCATGTGACTTGTAGCGTTCTCCCTTAATAGTTGATCTTTTGACATTCTTTGAGAGCTTCAACCTTTTCAGCTTCTTTTGGAGTGTAGAAAAGAAGGTAGGCGTCTTGGAATTTCTTCTTCAGATCTTCACCGTCTATAGCTTTCGGGTCACGGGCATCGTCCACAAGGATCCATTGTTTCTTTCTACGAAGGACACAGACGTAGTGCCCACTGTTGAGGCCGTCACCGGCATCGTCATGACACACGATCGCCTTGGGAATGTATACTCTCCCTGTTACGTCTTTTCTTCGTCTGAATGAACCGAACCATACCATTCAGTGTAATTGGTCGAATTGCTATTATTGACAGGGATCGCTTCTCGAGCCAAAAACAGCCGGGCTCCACTTCAATTTGCTCCGAAACTGGCAAACGGATCAGTAGCATGCCAGTAGAAGAATAAACGGTTTTCTTCGTGCAGAAGCCTTTTACGCCGCAGGAACTGCATGTGTAATCCGTCAACTTCTAAAAATATTGAACTTGTAAAGGTTTATAGATAGATCACCTGTGGACTAGCTGCCGCGTTGATCTTCTCTTGAATGTCGTAGATATCTGCGCAGTCGGGTTCCGGAAGACCTATGGAGTCTTCAGCAACTTGATTGGTTGAGAAAACCTGAAAGCATGTTATCTATATGTCAACTAACTTGATTGTCATACCTCATTACAGCCAACGTTCTCACAAGTGATGATCGACCATTCTGTTGCATTGATGCATGCTCGAATGTTTACGTTAGTTGCTTCTTGTATGCAAGTGTAGAGGCGGCGGATGACTTCAAGAGCGTCTTCCTGAGTCTTCCCAGGAATGAGCGCCTGACGCAAGGCGTTGGCGTCTGTATCGCCGTGTGGCATGCTCATCAGACGCTTAATCTCCGAAACCACGTCATTCGTCTTATCGTCAGCCAGAGTGCCGACCAGTGTGACGAACGGCTCGACTTCTCGCAGAGCCTGGATCGTGGCATTCAGAAAACAGTTCTGCCACCTGTTGTTGAGACGAATAATGGATTTCGCCTAAAATACAGCTGTCTTGACTCTTGTTAATTTATAGCCCCTGCTTAGTAGCACAAGGGAAACGTGTTTTTGGCGAGCCCTTGTACTCTTTTGCAAATCCTAGCCCCAAGAGTTCGTGCTACTCGGCTTTCAATTTAAGTTACGTACGGCTGCGGAACGTTTCGGCAGGGTGCGCTGTGCAGATTTTGGATAGATAGGCCGGACTTGTCTTGTCGGACTCCAAGGCATCTAGCAAGAAAAGCTGGAGTTTTTGACAAAACCAACTCACAACGAGATCAGTGGTCCAGCGCTTCACATGTTGGTCTTCTAACAATGAGCCGACAGCCTCGCGCTGATGACGCTTCGTTTGGATAGAGCGGCGTACATAGGATGGTTGTTGCTTGTACGCAGCGCCTGTCCTGGTCGCCGATCTCTTGACGAGCGCCTTGTCCTGCGCCTGCAGTGCTTGCGCAAGCCGGGTGCTGGCCAATCTGAAACTTTAGCTCATTGCAAGAATGCTCTCCTTACTCATTGATTTCAGCGTCGAACTCAGTGATGGCGGTTAATGCGCGGTCGATTGCTGGCGCCTCGTCCGGGTGCACGCGCTTCATTTTGTCCGCCATGTCGACCACCTTCCGAAGGCGGGCGTCGAGAGGTTTGAAGTCTCTCTCGAATTCCTGGAGGAATGTACAGCCCGTCTCTTCATCCAGCAGCGACTTTTTCGCCATTAGGAAATTTCTGTCTCAAGTTATAAAATAGTAGATCGCTTCACCTGATCTCTTCGCAAGACTCTTCGAACTCCAGGACATGCTGATTGGAAACAGTTTTCGGTGGCGCTTTTTCGTTTTTTGACAATGAATTGGAAAGCTTAAACCACACGACGTTGAGAGTAATCTGCAATGTGCTCTCCAAACTCGTCCTTGAAGGTGATGCTCACCTGTCGAGATTTTATAAAGCGGCTCTGGGAGTGCTCCTTAGCAATCAGATTGTCGGCCATTTCGTTGATGCGCTTTAACAACGTGCTGCCATTGACGATCGCACTATTCTCCAGTTTCTGAAGGAAGACGTTTGTTTATTAACATGCACTATGGTGTTTCAAGCCCAAAAACTTACATCGATGTGTGGCGCGTTGGCGTTTTCTTTGATAAGAAAGAAGCGGCTCTCTTCCATATTCTTTGTTCCCTTTTCGAACTCATTGCCGAGCTGATTGAATTGAAACAGCTCAAGGTGTTCGACGAGGAGGCGGCGACGGACCTGCAAGAAAATCATGGCAAGAATATTTGAACTGTTTTAAAGATTTTTAAATGAAAGATTGTAACGAATGTGTGCGGTCGCCGAACGATTTCATTACGCTACTGTAAGCTTGAGCTCACGTACCGCTGCGAGAGAGAACAGCTCCACATAATCCTTTGAGATCTTCTGCTGCCGCTCGACAACTGCCACATTATCCGCCTTCGACTCGCCGTCCTTCGTCGATAGCTGTGTAGCGAAGGGGCTGGTGATGATGACTTCGGCGTCCGGCTCGATCGTGCAGTATCCGGCCGGCACATACCCCTCGACGCCATCCATTCGCAGCACGCAGTACCAGTCAGGCATTGAGCTGTCGATCAGCACCACGCTCTCGTCTTCCTCCACGAGAAAGCCATCATCGCTCTTGAAGGAATGACGCATTGTCACCTGAGGGACGCTGACGTCTTCCACCTGAATGTTGTGGCATAGAAAAGAACGCAAACGGAAGAACGTCTAATAGTTTGCAAGAGACAAACTAACCTTCACCTCGATTCCTGAAAGATCCACGGAGAGCTCCGCTAGCTTGGTGATACCTTCTCGGCAATCTTCAATGAGTTTCTCAACTCGAGCGTGCTCTTGAAGAAAACGTTCCGCTTCGTGTTGATTCTAAATAAATTGCGCTTTCAAAATGATTGCATTCAAATTGCAGTGCAATGCACACGAGGCTCGACCCACCTTTCCAAAATCGTCACTCAGCAAGAGCAGACGATACTCCGCAATCCACTGCTCGGCTGCATCGATGTTCGCGAAGCGGCGATGTGTGTTCTGCATTTCACGTTCAGCATCGCGTGCAGAAGGATCAGACATTTGTACCCCGTTTCTTGCGATCTGCAAATTCGTTTTTTAAAACAATAATTTGAGGTCGTCAGGCCGCCTTAAATTGCGGCTGGTTGTAGCGCGTAAATTTATGACCGCTTTGCAGCGACATTCGGCACTGTCCGAAAGAGTGAGGTAAATCGCGAGAAAGTGTGAGGCGTTTAGGACTTTTTCTAAGATTTCGTATCGATGGAATTTCTTATACCGAAAAAACTGGAGAGGAAGGAAGCAACGACAAAACTCGCGGGCCTAAATTGCGTACGCGCATGTGCTGAAGCTCGCCGTTAGCGCATTGATGACAGTCGCGCGACGACTGAAAATGCCTTAATGACTGGAAAAACACAGACGTGGCGAATGTATTGCAGATTTGAACGAATACACAAAAGTAGAGGAGAGTACGCAAAAGTTACCCAAACGAGGACAACGCAAGAATGGCCTAAATTGCGTGCGCGCCTCGGGCGCCGTCAAAATTTTGGCGCGGTCTGCCAAAACCCAAGTACCGTATGCTTTCGTGCGCGCGTTTCTGCTTGGTCGAGGCAGGAGAAAAACGATCAAACTTACTTTCTTGATGCTTGGGCATACTAGTTCTCGATGCCCCTGGCCATAATTGTGAGGGCGAGCACGTTCATCATGTTTTTCGAAGGCTCAGGACAGCTCATCTTTCTGGTTTCTCTTCTGCGAGGTATGGACGCTTCCTTCAAGCAATGAGTATGTTCCCTCAAAGGTACAAATCACCTGAAGGTCTTAGTTCGTACGAGCAGACAATGCGAACTTCTGGACGCTCTCAAGTTGGTTCATAAATGCAATTTGAACGCAGATTCGGAATCTCGTCAACGTGGATGACTAGAGAAAGCCAAAAAATCGGCGGCATCGACGAATTTCTCCAGAAATAGAATCGCTAACAAGATTTTGTGAATGATTTCCGGGACGTAAAGCTGAAAGAATTGATGCATGAATGATTTATGTTAGCAAAGTTTTTGTATCAAAATTCTTTTTTTTGAAGTTCTGTGTTAGTGCACCCCTTCGAATAACCAGTGGCATCAAGAGCCGCGAATAAATATAAGTAAATGAATGAACGAAATTCTTTGCTCGTTTTTCACCACATACCTTTTTTAGAGCTCAGATATTTGTGGTGACGACGGGGGCTGCGGAGTTGCCTCACCTAGAAAATAATGCGCAAGTGAAGATCTTGAAATCAACGCTGCTTACATCTTTAACAAGGGGGAAAACGACGAACGTTTTCTTGATGTGAGTTGATGTGAGCATTGACGGATTTCTAGACGGTCAAGTTGTTTTGTCGTCGTCTAGCTGATCGGGAGAACGCGCAAGTGTTAGCACCGGAGGAGGCGGCGGTTGGGCCCATAAAGATCCCTGAAACACTCAGCGATGAAAATTGGCAAGAAAAAGCAAAATTGAAGCAAAAGCACTAACAATAAGCAAAGCTCACCATTCTTGCGAGAGTAGAGGGGGTGGAGGAGGAGAGCTGACATCGCCAAGGATACGAAACGACACGGCATGCGAATGTACACGTTGCTAGCAATGACCTGAAAGTACAAAATCTATTGAACTTGCTGCATTTCTTCGGCTTACGCGTGTTATGTCCGAGACATTTAGCCGGTCTCCCATCTTATTAGCTACGCCGCACTGCGAGATTATTAATAACTGTCCCAGACCGATACCTTTCTCCCCAACAGGTCTTCATCGATAGAGTCGAAACTCACCAAACTCTCGATCGGCATTGGATCATCTCGATGGCGGTGACGTCGTCTCCTCACTCGCTGCCAGCATGCTCAACCTGACAGATTGTGAGCCTCGTCGCACGTTTGTCACAGACGTCGGCTGGCCGAAGCCGGCCTTGGCAAATTCGGTAGGCTGTTGTGAATGCGTCGTTTTGGTCACAACGAGCTTCTTCTCCTCCCTCTCGATTTCGACTGAATACGGTAGCTAGGGTTGGGTTCAGCGATTGGAAGAGTGGCGACTTGTTTGTCGGGGGTTTTTGGCTCGGGCGGCGAAGACTTCACCGAGTAGCCGACCTACAACGGAAGAGGTCAGTCGTAGCAAAAACAGAGGAGCGTATATATTGAAGTACTCTCGAAATCGGAATGAATTTAAAGTCTTTTTTGATCTACGTATACTTCGCTCATCTGAGGAATCTGATTGTGAGGAGACCTGAGGAGTCCTTGAAGCCTTGCATCGTCTTTTTGACAGGAGTTCCTCCTCGTATTGCCTTTGTTCCTCGTCAATCGAGTTGATCTCATGTTAGCGACCTTCTCGTATCTACAACATCAGTGGAACTCAATATTGCCAAGCCCAGAGCTTTTCAAATTTAAAATGCCCCTTTGAAAGCTTTCGTTTTCTTTATTGGCGAGTTGCTGATGATATATCTATTGGTAGTATTAGATTGTTGGTGAGGTTAAATTGTTTACGCCTAAGCCCCATACAGGGCCGCTTGTATCGTATTTCGATATTTGAACTACGTAGTTCAAATACATATCAGAGCGTACGTTGGTGCGCTTTGCTACAGTAGCGAAAATATTCCGCAGTGTCTCCTTACGAGCACCTTCGTTTAAACTGTGCGGCATGTGCACAAATGTGCACAGAAAATGGTGGAAGGCGGAAAATTTCCAAGTCTCGTCGTTAATTTCATGCGTATTCTCAGCTGTTTAGCGCACAGTCTCTAGGGATTTCTCTAGCACAGAACCAGAGCTCCTCTCCAATGTGCTTGTATAGAAGGGCGAGTTTTTGCGGTCCAAGAGGGAAAACTTTTGCGCCGAATTTTGTTTTTCTTTCTCTTTGCTGGAGGAGTCATGATCACTAGTTCGCAACGTTAGTTTGGCTTATTTATGCTATTAGCGCATCGAAAAATTGAGAAGCAGTAGATAGACGCGGCTGAGCACGGGAATATTATGGAAGGATGATGGAAGTTTCTTTCAATTGGTTTCCTTTTAATGCATTTTGAGCGCGTATCTTGCCAAAAAAAAAATGAATGCCACATAAACGTCAATTGCAATTGTTCTTACATTCATTTCCCTCAAAAAAGCATGGAAACTAAAGCATGGAACAAAAAAAAAACTAAAGCATGGAACCTTACCAATTGCATACTCTCGTTCCTCCCCTAATACCGATATATGGCCGCGTCCACGTCTGAGGATTCGTCAAAAAGTTTTTAGCAATATGCTGCTGTAAACCAACTTCATCTATAGTTGTTCAAATAGTTGTTTGAATTTGTCAGGCCAGCTCGTCTATCCGAGGATTGTAGATGGCCGAGCAAAAAAAATATTAGCTTCCTGTTGCATTAGCCATCCAGAATAATCGCTGCTGCAAATTCAAAGGGTTTTCATGATCCAAATTCACTATCTGAAATATTGTAGCACCCAGCATTGGAGAGAGGCCGAGTCATAACAAAGAGATCACATGAGTAACAGAACATGTCAGTGCTTTTTTCTTTGAGAATAAGTTCAATCATAAGCTTGAGTGAACTGCCACTGTCGCGATACGATTGTTCAAATTGCGCGCGCTTGAGAAATTGTGGCTGCTTATGGCCCGATAGATAAGAACGTGGCGCGAATTTCAAAGTTCCCAAACAAAGTATTGTGAAAGTTTTAAATGGCATTTAAGTGGCAAGCACCTCTAGGCTGCTGTAAAAGTCGCAAAAAAGGCATGAAAATAAGCTCGACAAAGTGAAGAATCGGTTAGTTTACAATCGATCCTACGAAAGGTGTCCGAAAGCTTCTAAGTAAAGCTCGATGCAAGATCATTGCACCTGAGAGCACGAAAGAGCGGAGGAAATTAACAGTTTGAGCTTTTTGCTAACTTCTGCAAAAATCGCCGATGTATGGTAAATACAGTGGGTAAGGGAAACGCAAGTATTCCTTGCCAATGAGACGATATGCTCCAAATTGCGACAACGATCAAAGGAGGAATTTCTATCTCGATAGAGGCCCAAAGGGCGTGAAAAGGGGAAGTTTCCTTTGGTGCAGATGAGAGAA
>JAQIXL010002595.1:0-12574 GCA_034700245.1 Poikilolaimus oxycercus | reverse complement strand
AGTGGGCGAGACGGAGAGGGGAAGCAAAGTGTTCTATGCTGCTTCAGAGGGCCATGGAAGGAGGAGGAAGGGGCAGTATTCTATGTTGCTCCAGTGGACGAGGGGAAGAAGGGAAGCAAAGTGTTCTATGCTGCTTCAGAGGGCCATGGAAGGAGGGAGAAGGGGGAGTGTTCTATGTTGTTCCAGTGGGCGAGACGGAGAGGGGAAGCAAAGTGTTCTATGCTGCTTCAGAGGGCCATGGAAGGAGGAGGAAGGGGCAGTTTTCTATGTTGCTCCAGTGGACGAGGGGAGAAGAGGGAAGGGGTAGTGTTCTATGCTGCTCCAGTGAGCGAGGGAGGGAGGAGGGCGAAGCATTACAACTTCAATCGTCGGGGAAGAGGAAAGGGGAAGTATTCTATGCGGTTGGGCAAGGAAGAGGAGAATAGCGATGCGGTATTCTACGCAGCTTCAGTCGTCGGGGGAGAGGAGAAGGGGAGAGGTCGTAGTCACCGGCATACGCGCCAGTGGCGCGTAGCGCCGCTGGTAAATCAAAATCTCGCTAAACACAATGCAAATGGAGTTTCTTTATTTCAGCGTCTCGAGGAAAAAAGTGAACAATTTTGTACAGAAAGCGAGTCTGATGATCATTTCAAGTGGGCATCTTCGAGTTCACATGTTTCAATCATGGCTTATTTGACTGGCTTTGCGGATAAGAGCTCTGAACACGGAGCAATGAATTGCGTTTTGCAATGCACCTGCGATTTGCACTACTTTCTTTCGAATGCCTGCCCGCATGGCATAAATCCATCGCAAGTTTTCGACTGAGAGACCAAAATACTGGCAAAGATCGGCATATGGAGAAGGGCGGCGGTTGAATATGTTTCTAAATTTAAATTTTTTCTACTCAAAAAGAGCTTACTCACGTTTCGACTTCGTCTATGATCTTTAATACCGCGAGTAAAGAGATGCTAGAGAAGTTCTGCCTCTGCTGCAACAGCCACGGAACCCCGCCAATGGCTCCAAAGTTTAGTCCGTCATACTCACAATTTCCTTCAGAGATTTTGGCGACTCGTGTCGATGCTGGTAAAGGTAGTACACGTGACGAACGCTGATCTTGAAGCGCGCAGCAATCTCGCGCACTCGCCGAGAGCGTAAGGTCGTCGATTTTAGTACTCTAAAACGTTGCACAATAAAAACCAAAACAAAAATTGTCCAAAATGTTTTGCAATTAAATTACTGTGCGTACGCAGCGACGACGTTACGCCTCTCCTCGCTGGTAAGTTTACGCCGGTGTCGCTTAGGCTTCATCGACGCTGATGGCTGCTTGAGAAAGTTTTTGGATTAAGCCTGGGAAGGAATCAAAGCGGCGTGTCACGTAAGAGAATGGGGCATGGATGAAAATGAGCAGAAGGAGAAGGGGTAGGTGGCAGTGACCACGCACTCGTGTGGACGGAATCAAGGTCAGAGAAGAGAGGAGAGACAGATCGCGCAATCAATCAATCAGCGGCTTCCTTGTTTCGAAGAGAATTCATCTGTCCATGAAGCACCAAACTACAATATTTATAGGTGCACAATCACTTTCCCCCAGTTGGCTGATCCGGATGTCTTCTAATTGTAAGGCGAAAAATCAAATTTTTCTAACTACATAAAGATCAACATGGTAACTTTCTCGTGTGGCAAGACAGTAAGTTAAAATGCGTCACTCGCTACACAAACAATTCACAAACGAAGTTATGGATTTCGTTGTCTTGCGGTTTCGTCGAATACCACTTGGCGTCGGAAATGCGAAGAAAAGCGCGTTGATTGCTGGTAATCGGTTCGCCATTTCCCCAATTTCGATACGTGCCGTTGCTCCCATCTGCCCATGTCCAATTTCCATTTTTATATTCTAATCCGAGCCAAACCGTGTCCGCAGTTCCCAAGTCTTAATTATGTTTTTGGTTTTCATATTAAAAAACCGGAGATCTCGCTGTTCTCGAAAGCGTTCCGAATGGAGATCAGCTCGCCTGTGGGCATGCTCTGACATTCACTCGTCGCGCCAAGGTAAGGCTGCAAAACATTTTTTGATTTTTTTGTGCAAACTCGCAAACCGCAAAAACTCCATCGCCGAAATAGAAATAGCACTTGTTCGGTTGTGAAGCCGATTGCTTCCAGCCATGCGGGCAAACGCTTGCAGTTGTGGTGGCCGGGGTGGTCCACGTAAAGGTTGCTTCGTTAAACGGATTGTTACAGTTGTCTTCGACACAACCGCTGGAAAGTATGTACCGTATCCAAAAATAAATATTGTCTTACCAACCAGTAATGTTTCCACTAGGAATAGGCCAAAGCGGAGCACATCGTCCATTAATGTCATACAAGCGAAGAAAATTCGGCGTTGAGCAAGTAAACCAAGTTCCCGTCCCTCGATCCAAGGAAGAAATCTCAAAGCTTGCACAAGCTCCACCACGACAGGGCAAGACAATCGGCTTGGCCGAGACCGAGACCCCGTTGATCCAAAAGCCATTATAGCAGAGGATTTCGCCCAAGTTCGGATCCGGCGGGCTTACGTGATAATTGCAGTCTCTCATATTGCATGCACAAGCTTCCAGGGGAAGATTTTGAAGGCTTGAAACGCATTGTCCTGGCCAAAAGATTCCGAGATCGTCGCGAAGTTGAAGCGGCATGCAGCCCAATATATTGAAGACGGTCTTTCCGAGTACTCCCCAAACTTGACCACAATCGTCGTCGCAATACACCATTGTTTGATTGCCGTAGTATTGAGCAGTGGAATCAATGAAGTCCGTGCTGATCGGGCAAATGATCTGAGGCGATGGCGATGTCGAGGTTTCGAGATCCGCTTTTACTAGTGGAAGAAATAGAGCGAGAGTGTTGAGGAGCAGCATGAGTAAGACAATCGATGAAGGAGAAAACGACAACGTGCGGTTGCACGGAGATGAGCCTTATCAGCATCGGCACGGGTGCATCCCGTTCTCTTTGGACTTTCAGGCCTGCTCCACTAGGTTGTGAAGCCGGAAACATCTCACTCTAAAACCCCATGTTTGTCACGAGGACCTACGACTCATTCCAGAGGCTGCCCCTTGTTCTCTTATCAATTCATTGCTCATTAGCAGCGCGCATCAATGTTAGCCACTAACCTTCCCTTTCTCTGGCTTCTCATTGCTGTCCTAGCTGCCTTCTCCAATGATCCTTCTTGCCCATCCGATTGGACGCCATCAAAAACTGTGTCCCGAAAATGCTACATTTTCTCTCTCGAACTAACATTAAGCGTAAGTATGCTAATCTTCTGTTCAGCATAAATTCCGATAAATGTCAGGGAATAATCGAAGATGCAACTGAATGGTGTTCCGGCCGCGACTCGCGTGCCACACTCTTGAGTATTCGAAATGGCTTCGAAAATGCCGAAATTGCTGGTAAACAAACAGCCTGACTTATAATTTGGTATTTGTTTGGTTCACAGAACTTGCAAACACTTTACAATTGACGGCAATCTGGCTAGGATTGCATGTAAATGCGTCGACCTCAACGTGGGAGTGGATCAATAGTGAGGTCAGTTTCCTTCAATCTTTAGCGCTTTTTTCTTCTCCGATCAAATTTTTGCGCTTAAAATGGTACTCTAACAAATCGACACTTACAGCCATTGAACTATACGAACTGGCGGTCCTCCGAGCCCTACTTCAACTATTCGGCAGGCATGTGGACGGCGTCCCTTCCAGACCTTGGCCTTTGGGCAACCCTGTATTTTCAACCGAAGCCCGACGTCTTGTTCGCTCAGGCGTGTCAGCTGTACTACTGATATCTTTTCTGCTTTTCTATCCTATTAGTTTCAATAAAATTCTACGCACTATCGTTTGGAGTTTTTTTTTCGCCTGTATATTCATCTGACAAGAGTGTCCAAGGTATAGCGAAGCGCAGTTGGTCTCGTGCTTTTTGGACGGTTCTTATTGCGATAAGCGCAACCTGCTATACTATTCTCAATGTCTCAAAGTCGTTGGTGTCGCCTGATGCTGAGCTCTGACCGGAGTATACTTCACCAGTCGTCAAAGCGTCTTGTTTGAGGCTCATATTTGGAGGAGATCCACTATGTACTTGTCAGAAAGGATTTCAGCAGCGTGTATTCTCGTTCTCTTTGAACAGTCTGGCCTGCTCCACTATGAGCCTTGCTCTCTAGAAGTTGATCGGCACTGCGGCCAGTGGCGATTCCGGAGGCTTCCCTCTTCTCGGTCTCTTTATCAGTCCATTCTCACCAGCTCCTCAATGCTAGACGCTCGTCTGTTGTTCCTCTGGTCCTTCTCCATTTCGATTGCCCTCTCCCAGGATCCTTCTTGCCCACCTGGATGGACACCGTCGAAGACTATCGATATGAAATGCTACCTTCTCAGCCCGCCGAACGGATTTGTATGCATTTCGCCTATTCAGTAAGTGAACACTTTGTACATAGGTGTACGTCGAAGAAGCGGCCCAATGGTGTCGGGATCAAGACTCGCGCAGCACGCTTGCTACTTTGCGCAACGCATTTGAAGAAACCGAAGTTTCAGGTGCATTCAGGTTCTTCCTTACGAAAAAAAGCTTTCAGATCTCCTTGAACAAAGGCTTGGCAGCTTTTGGGGCTCTTATATTGGTGCACGTTATAATAACAAGTCGTCAGCGTGGGAATGGGTCGATGGACAGGTACGTGCTTCTTCTCGCGTTTGGGCCTAGCTTCTTTGCGCCCACGAATCAAAATTCGGCCAAGATACCTGTTGTCGCGGAGAATTGTCGCGGAGATCCCAAAAATCTTTTCTTAATTAAGCATCTTCAGCCGGTGAACTACACGAACTGGAGACCGAACTTTCTGAAGAACACATACGCCGCGATGATTGATATGAATCGCAATGGCTGGTATGCCATGGACTATCCACAATTGCCGTATCGTCTCAACGCCACTTGCCAACTTTACAATTCACCCGATGCAAGCCCGTGTCCGGGTGGATGGACACCTTCGGAGACTGTGTCCCGCAAATGCTATCGATTCTCTTCGGAAAAGACGGTTAGCAGCTTCGTTTTTTTTAGCAATCAAGCCTCAGGGCGACGTCCAAAACGCCACAGACTGGTGTTCTAGCCACGACTCCCGAGCCACTCTCCTGAGCATCCGAAATGGCTTTGAGAACGCTGAAATTCGAGGTAAACAAAAAACACTTTCCCTAATTGCTGGATCACAGAACTTGCACTCCAGCTAGGTGCCGTCCCAATACTTTGGCTGGGAATGCGTCGAAATGAGCAAACTGCAACATGGGAGTGGATCAGTGGAGAAGTGAGGATTTTATTATTATTCGATTGCAAAATATCTTCTGTATTTGAAATATATCTGGCATAACGTCCAGTAAACTACACGAACTGGGACGGCAATGAGCCATTCTTCGACTATGCGGCCGGCATGTGGTTACCCTCCTATAATAGTGGAATATGGGACACCATCTATTTTCCAATGGACTCGGGCCACTATTTCTCTATGGGATGCCAGCTGTACTACTGACATTCACTTCGAACAAAATGAAGGCTGTTGATACAGTATTAATGTTATTACTGGCTGCTTGCTCAGTAAAGTGTTTTTATCCAGCAGTTTGCCTCCTATAAATTGTACAACTTCACGTTGTTGATGCAAGAACTTGATCATTTGAAAAAAGGGAGAGGGAGAGGCTGAAGGTGATGAAATTGACGAGCATTACATCAATAGAATTTAAACCAGGAACAACGTCGATCCAATTTATTGTACAACAGCAAAATATCTAATGTGTTCGCAGAAAGTGATTAAATTCTCTCGCGCTGATGCACTTCTGCTGCTCGACCACCTGGTCTTTCATTTAACGGAAATCTGCACTTGCCCGTTTCGCACGGCTGCCTTGATGTCGTTCGGTCTGTATATTGTCGTTTACATCTCAGTCGCTTCTCTAGTTGTCAACTTTTATGGCATCTATTTGATTATCCGACATTCTCCCTTGGGAATGAAAAATTATCGGTATTTGATGCTCTATTTTACTGTTCGTTTTTTTATTCTTTGATCACGTTCAGGGCTTTGACATTGCCTATTCTCTTTTGTGGATACTCGTTCAGCCGGAGATGATTCCTCCCTTGTCGGCTTTTGTGCTTCGCGGGCCGTTAAAATACGCCGGATCAACAGCGGGACACTTTGTCGTGAGAAAGCGGCACCGAAAACGGAGAACGAAATCTGGTCTAGATACCTTTGGCAATTTTTATTACAACCAATATGCTTGGCATTCTGACAATGAGTCATTTGTATCGGTTTGTGAGTGTTGTGAATAGCGGCGTGTATCTCAGCTTCTTACTGAAGCCAGTAAGTTTTTTTTCTTCGAAAAAGTACAATTTTAATAAAAAAAATATTGTAGGCAGTAATAAGCGTTGGCGTCCTCGTCGGTTGGACTGTGGGCGTTCTTGGAACGCTAGATCACATTTCGAGAATTGTCAGCGACGTCGAATACATTAAAGTGGCTCGTGGAGAGGGCTGCGAGCAGCTGCTGCGCGAGCATCTCGATGCCGGCGAGATCATTGTTGGTTGGAAGAAACCGCCTGTTGGTTGGCGACTCGCAACATCTCACGGTACGAGCCATGCTTCTCAAAGACTCTTTTATGCCTCACCTCCTCAACTACAATATAATAACCACTGTAATAGTGAGACACTGCAGGAAATTTTAGGGTTGATTGCGATTCCAATATTTTACTTCCTATGCCTCTCGCTTTCAATCGGCACATTTCGCACTCTGAACAAGCACAGTCAACGACTAACTTCAGCGGCCTATCGTTTGCATCGACAGCTGGCTTTTCTACTCGCGTTCCAAGTAATTTGGTTTCTGAAACACACGCTCATAATTTCAGAGTGTTTATCCGTTTCTATGCAACGTTCTTCCCGTGATGGTCTACAATGCCTTTGAGCTCTTTGTTAATGTCGAAGCGGCGGTCTTGGACTATCATGTTTAGTGGAAACTATACAGACAATAGATCGAAATTTAGACACTCGCTATTTTATTGATTATCGCGCTCTTCAGCTATCCTCTTGTCAACGGCGTCTCGACCATTTTATTTGTCAAACGATTTCGACGCCACTTTATGGCGCTTCTCATGGATTCTCATTCAGTGTTCTTTTGCTTTGCAAGCCGCTGCCGGCGACCGGTTTCCCCGAGGCATCTTGGATGAGTATAAATCACGTACATAGCGAAATGAGGCCATAAGCGTTCATGATATTCGTCTCACAAGGTTGGAAATGAATTCGAAAATGCGGCAACGATTAGGGGATGCCCCAACAATTAGGGGATGGTTTAAAATGGTGCAATTCTGACACAGTCGCCATCGTTCAGTTGGCCAAAACTGAACAAATGCCACGGAGACCATTCCGTCTTACGATTTATTTCTGCCCACGACGGTACAAATTCTCACTTGTCATAACAGTGGCAGACACCTCGATTCCAAGGATTATTGCAGGCCCAACCAGCGCAGTGCCCAACTTGATAGCACCACTGAGCGCATTGAACTGCGCAGGCTTCTAAAGACCGCTAAGTCACGAATGAGGACGAACCATAGGAAGAGAAATCGAACTCTTGAGTCAGGCAGGGATCGCCGCCCTGCGTGGCCATCACCTCAATGGAAAATATCCCGATGGTGAAGAGGAACACGAGAGCGGCAAGTGGGGAGAACGACGAGCCTGACATCTGAATGTGTCCAACGACTGACGTTTCCTCTTCATCGTCGAATTTTATTCACGACTCCACCGACATTTTAACATGCCGAATCCAAAACTCTCAGACCATGAATGCACTTCTCGGGCTAGAAAAGCAAGTCAAAGAGGGAAAGGCTGATGGGAAACCTAGTCATGATCATTAGTGCGCACAAGGATAAAGCGGCGTCACGTCACCTAAGAAGATTCGCGAAGGCAAGTTCAAAAAGTCGAAACGAGTCAAACAACGGAAGCTTCAGGATTTGCAAGCGAAGGCGTTTGATCTTGTTTTCTGCTTCCACTAGAACGATAGGAGAAATGGCGACGAAGTGGGGTCATAGTTCGCTGCTTCCACGGCGTGAGCACGTTCTTGATCGCTTTACGCAACTCAACGTGTCGAGAATAATGAATCACTGAGAAGTGAACGCAATTCGTAAAAACACGAGTCACTCACAGAAGTCCAAAAACAATTTGACGAGCACTGCAATGTAGAAAACCATGCCGTAGCGCGACTTCAAGCTTCCGAAGTCCCAAACCATAAATATGTCCGGGATGAGCATGAAGATGAGCCCATTGAGCGTGGTTAGGCCTGAAATTAAAACATTTAGTGTTGGCCTGGCCTACCGATGGTTACTGTGGCTCGTGTTTGAGTGGAGTTTCCTCCACCGACAGCGGCTGATCTTCGTTTGAAAAGCTGAAAACGAGAGCGGTATTTAGATGATGCTGCGTAACAAACACTTCTCAAATGAAAATAAATGTCGATGTATACGAGCGCTGCCGTCAGACAGCATGCCATTCGCATCATCAAGCTCAACTTGAAAAACGATGGATGAACAACAAGGCCGGTGTAGCAGTAGGACTGAAGTTCTAGGCAGTGAAATATTTTGTACTGTAAGCTTACATCAACTAGATCTGCTGCATGCCTCGTGACGAAGTAATTGCCGACCATTACACACGTCGAAGCCATGATTGGAACTGTTTACATAAATCCTTTTACCAAATTTGTGAGCTTACCAGAAACCATCGCCAACGCGTAAGTTGTGGTCCATTGCGTGTACGAAATAGGAGCACGAAGAGCGCAGAGACGATCAATAGCCTGCACTAGTCCCATTGTGCCGACTAACGGATATCCAACAGCTATGAGCTGATGAAAGACGAGGTAGTTGCAGTCCGATCGTGGAATCAACCTGGGTAAATCGGAAATGACAAACAAGTAAAGTCTTCAACTTTCGAGCCAACCTTTGGGAATGGACAATCGATGCACTGCAGCGAGAAGAAAGCCCAGCGATACAATCAAATCAGCAGCACAAAGACCGGCCATAAGAACAAACTCCTTTCGAGCGCGAATTTCGCTAATACAGATTATTGCTAGAAGAATCAGTGTGTTAGAGACGGTCAAGAAGCCTCCTGAAACGTTTTTTCTGCCTTAGGCACAGTCTTACCGATGACGATGTAACCCATAAAGAAAACGGACTCGAAAGTAATTGGAATTCCGAAGACAACTTTAAAGCTATTCATGTCAAACGGGACAGAATCTGAATGTGAGGGTTTTTTTTGAAGGGGAAAGATGCGAACCACTTGACAAGAGAATCCGTCGAAGACTCAAATGTTGCTCCGTCTTTCTCGATGAAACGCAGCGGATCCGGAAATTGAAAGCAGCCACTCAAAGAAAGGAGACGAGAGCCAAAGTCCCTGAATCGTTGAGCCCCCAAAAGCCCAAACGACGCAATCAAGAGACGCTATTGCCTCAACGGAGATGAGAAAATGCTCTTTGTTTGGTTTGAAATGCGAGATGCCTCCAGGAGAGTCTCACAAGAGGCTTGCGTTAAAGGCCACTAAAGTGGCGAATAGACGAACGGACTTTAACTCGGTGACAAGGCAAGGAAAAAGTGGAAGCATAAGCGACACCACAACAAAAGGAGAGGGAAGAGAGAGAGTTTAGGCGGTTGAGCAAAAATACAAAAACCAACAAAAAAGGCTACCGAGAAAGATTCAGTGTGCACTTTTCCCCCACGTCTTTCCCACAATAAAGTGAACGACAATGTTTGATCACGGAAAATTAAACTGAAGCTAAACCAATAAACGGGATGACGAAAAACGCTGTATGACTTTCATCATCCTCACGCTGTCACTGGAAAAAAATAGGGCAAACGTCTACTACCAGCGCGCGCTAATCAGCAGCTTAAAGCCTTGAAATTGCCAAGTATTTGTGTCTACCCGCTCTTTTTAGTTTCCGTGCAGGAAAATTCAACTCAATCGTCAGAGTTGCTGCAACACTGACCACTGAGACGTGAAGCAATTGTGAGAGTTTACTTCATTCCTGAATCGCGTTGTTGTCCGTGTTGCACGAGAGAATCAACTGACTACAAAGTTCTCTTTCATTGGGATCGGCTTCTTTGTGATCTAGCGTGCTTTGTGACATGTCGGCGTGGCGATCGAGTGCCCTCCTTATCACATTCCCTCAAGCAACGTGGTCGAGTCAGAAAAAGCGTGACACGACCGGAGCTGAACGATCTTTCTCGCTTATTCAGAATTTGTGATTGTGTTTCGGAATCAAAGCTCCCTCACATTTGAGGTCATTTAACGAAAAGAGTTGAAAAGCCAAAACAATTTCTTTGATGCTTTTATTTCGAAGAGAAAATTATCGAGGTGGGCAACCGTCAGGCTTGCAGCAATCGCCCATGTTGTAACTGAAGTACCAGCCATGGTCAAGGAGCGACAGGTCGAGTTCCGTATTCGAGCAAGTGTCATCGTCTGGGCGATTGCACATCACATAAGGCTGGCTCATCGTCATGTTATTGTTGTACCTAAAGGAATCGTTGAATTAGTCCGTCGTCATTCGTCATCGAGAGAAAGAATTTAGACGGCTTACCAGACTTCGTATCGATGATGAAAGAGTTCGTCGTCGCCCATCTTTGGTACTAGATGGGGAATCATATCGTGAGCGTGGACGACGCGGTAGGAATATGGAAGCTAAACCTCCTGCTCGTAAAGTCAGTCAAACCTTGGCGTCGTGGTTCTGGGCGTAGACGATATCGCCGGTTCGTGGTTGCCCCATGGTGATGAGCTTGATGTTTTCACCCTTCCACAAGTCCTTGATTGAGATGAGTTTCAAGAACATAGCAGGAAAACCTTGACAACGGCCATTTCAGCAAAGAGGGAAGCCAGGGAGCCGCCAAGTGAGTGACCGGTCACCCAGAGCTCATAAGTTGGATACTGGATCCGGAGTTTTGTTAGTTCGTCTTGAATGCCGGAGTTCCAAAGCAAATCGAAGGCATCGTAGAAGTACTCATGCACCTTGCCACCGCCGATAAAGTCTTTGTTCGCACTGAACTTTTCAACTTTCGTCGACAGTTAATACATAATTTCTCGGAAAATGGGAAAAGTCTGGAATAGGGCGGACGTTAAAAAATAAAGTTCTCGGATCTGGCCGAGTCTGGCACCGCTAGATGCGTCTCGGAACGCTGATTCTTTTGAGCTAAAGTGCAGCTCGAAAGAGTGCATCCTGGCCGGGTTACGGTAGTTTTTAGTTTTCACTGGTTTGCTAAGTTAGCGACCAGAAACGTCTCTAAAGTCTCAAGTGTTATACATTTTCTGAAAGCTCTCGATGCGGGCAACAAAACTGGGTGGAAAGCAGCCAGAAAAATCGCACTGGGTGTGGAAAACGGGCTGTCGATGACCCTAAAAAAGGCCCTCTTGGTGCCATACAACTCGATTGGAATGACAATTCCCCCACCACGCGATAGAGCGTCCTTTGTTTGGTGTATGGGCCAAGTTTCATCGAAATCGGCGTTGCCACTACAGAGGGTCAGGAAAGTTGCAGTGCTTTTCTGAGCTGCCGGTTAAGGGACTCGCCAAGGAAAGCACATCTTTCTCAAAGCAAGCACGACCTTGGCCGTGCGTTCCAAAAATACGTCGACCTACGCAGCGACAAGAGTCGCATGGAACGCGTTGGCCAAGTGAAGGGCGGTGCTTTCACTTTCTGCTAGCACCCACACGCTTTGCGCTTTGATCAGCGGTTCGAAGACTCTCGTTATTCTCTCAAAATTATAAAAAAAATTTCCATCTTCTGGTTCTCGAGGAAAACGTTTATAAGGGAGAGCCTTTCAGGAGAAATCGAAGAAGCAAAAACAGCACTTCCAACAAACTTCTCTAACACCGAGTCCCTGACTAACAAGGAACTGCTTGCAGGATCAACTTTCACAATTGAAATGGCTACGAGCCAAAATCGACAAAAAACAGAGACATGGATGGTTTATTTATCGGGTCACACTCGAAACTGGGGAGGCGAGAAGACGAGCTTCGGCAAGCGGCCGTCGTCTTCTGTCTGTGGAATTCGCTTCAATAAACTTTACTCACCAGCTCACACTCGACGTGACGGCCGTCGGCGAGGATGTGCACGTAAACGTTGCCGTCAAGCTCATAGTCGTCGACGTCGATGATCTTCGCGATGAAGGCAGCGGCGCCTTCCTGCCTCTCCGTCCAACTGGCGGTGACCGTCACTTCGCTGTTAGTGAGAAAAACATCTAGCTTCTCATGACAATAACTCACAACGTTCGTTCTTCGTTTTCGACCAGAGCCTTTAAGACGGCCTTGTGAAACGTCGAGTCGTCATGTCGTTCCAGCTGCAGGCTTCCGACTGCAGGTAATCCAGAGCAGACCGCGAAGAGCGTCTCCGCCGACGGCATGTTTTCTAATTGTTCTTCGTTAACGAGGATTTTGACAACGAACCATTAACATGCAGCACGAGACGGTAGAGATGCTCGCTCGTCGTGCCGGCCTTCTTCGGACGCTGGTGCTTCTTAAGGATCTTCGCAGCGTTCAACCGAATCAGGCCATGAAGGCAAACCGCGTTGAAGAGAGCGAGAGTGGGGCCGTCGGACTTGATCG
>JAQIXL010002594.1:0-12574 GCA_034700245.1 Poikilolaimus oxycercus | reverse complement strand
GTCCTGCTTCTCAGACATTGCTGGCAGTTGAAGTGACGACTCCTCTCTCCCTTCACCTTTTATACGGCACAAGCTTGGTTTCAGAAACATTTAAGAAAGAAAAGCCTGGAAAAGGAGAGGCGCGTAGTAAAAGCACCTCCGGCCATTTCCCTTTGGCTATGCGCAAGGCGAGTGTCTGCGCTCTCTTCATTGACGGGCTCTCTAAGATCGTCTGCTTGGCTGCAGCCTGGTTTCGCCTTGTCAGACTCCCAAAGGCGTCCCTTTGCACTTGCTCCGAAGAAAGGTAAAAACCTTGCTTCTGATGCGTGTGGGAGGGCTTCGTCTCTCTGATGTGAGTCTGCCTTCAGGCAATTGACGTTCCAGACACCTTCCATTGTTTTGAAGGGCGAGTTCCTCGAGGTTCTTGACGGTTTCCCTGTCAGCATCAACGTGTAATAAGCCTTTTATCAAGAGAAAGATCTTGTTATGATCAAGAATCTTCTCTGCAGAAGGAGGAAAAGAGGGGATTGAAAGAAAAACACTGGAAAGGCCAGGTGCCGATGCCGGTCAGCGCCTCTTCTCTTTCTTCCAACTCCCCTCTCCCCCCTTCCTCTCATCTCCCTTTCGTTGGCTCTTTACATCGCGCAGGCGCCGGCCGAGGACATGCAGACAACATTTGAAAAGGCGAAGGAGACGAGCCTTCTCTCTTTCTCCTCGATCTTCTCATTTCCTCTGCTCCCCCCGTAGCCTTGGTTGAACGATCAAATCGATTTTTGCCTCTCTTTGCAGAGAAATCTCTGCCATCAGGATGATGCAGTGTGTGCGTGAGAAGGAAACGAAGGCGAGTCTCGATGATCTCGTCGAGGTCGTCCACTTTCAGCGACAGCGACACGACAGTCTCACAGTTGTTCAGTATCGACCACAAGAATGTGAACGACTCGACGCTAGACGTTCATCACATCTCGGACTTGTTGGAGCAGCCTTCGTCATGCCGAATCTGGAGATTGGCGTAAGAGTCTTTCTTTTGGAGTGTTGTTCAGGTCGAACAGAAGCCGCTGCAGAAGGAGGTCGAAGCAGTGCAGCAGCAGAAGGTGAAGCAGAAAGACGAAGAGGATCCACAACAAGTTTGGTTTTTGAGAATCTTGAGGAATGTGTTTTAGGTGGATAATAGTGAAGCTGCCAAAACTGCAGAAAAGCAATCACCGATTTTTGAGAGGAGGAAGAAGTACGCCTTGAAACATCGGTAAGTTTTCTTTGACCGACAATTACATTTCAGACAAGTCAATTCTTCAAAGACTACGAGTCAAAGCGCTGAAAACACCCCAATTCTTTCCAGCGCGGAACACGAAGAAGGATCCCTCTCCGAGTCGCAAGAAACGCGGCCGCATTATAACAGGTTCTGCCCGACTCGCCGGGGTCGATTTTTAGCCAGTTCCTGGCTATATAAGTCGGCAGGAACAGCAATCGCCGCCCGACGCGCACCTACGACTGTCGCCAAAAGTCGCGCGTCGGCCCACAGTTCTTTCACGACGTCCCGACGCGCACCTACGACTGTCGCCAAAAGTCGCGCGTCGGCCCACAGTTCTTTCACGACGTCCCGATGCCCACCTAAGACTGTCGCCAAAAGTCGCGCGTCGGCCCACAGTTCTTTCACGACGTCCCGATGCCCACCTAAGGCTGTCACCAAAAGTCGCGCGTCGGCCCACAGTTCTTTCACGACGTCCCGACGCCCAACTAAGGCTGTCACCAAAAGTCACCCTCGTCGGATGGATAGGCAGTTTTCTTAAGCCCCATTTTTTTTGAGGAAATCCATTTGAGACTTTTCTGGCCCGGAAAAACTTTTGTCTGAATTTCACTTTATATAGTATTTTCGAGTATTTCTAGACGTTCTAGCGAAAAATTAGGCGTCGGCGACTCATGGAATGGGCTTAAACGGCCGTTTTGAAGAGCCGCTAACTTGACCCTTGATCTCATTTCTATCTCTGTGAGATTCTTCTCTTTCCTTGGCTATTTTCGTTCTGTTAAGATGTCATTTCTTCGACTGGAGAGTGCACCATGTTGTGCGTATGTTAAGTTCTTGATAAACCGTTGAACAACGTACTAAAAGAGAGAAGAAAAGAAGGCCGTTTGGACTATTTGAAGGATTCAAACAAGCGTCCTCTAGTCTTTCATGTCTTATTTCGTCATGTTGGTGGGACTACATTGCTTGGACTTGAAAGGTTGCCTCCGCTAGGAGAAGGTAAGGTGAAGGGAGGAAGGAAAGACCTATCGTAATCCTGCCCCCCCCCCCCCCCCGCCTTGACGATGACTGCCTTGAGGACCGTCCTTGCCCGCTTTACGAAGGCGTCAATTGCTCCTCCCAGCTATTCCGAGACTCTTCTTCTGCTCGTAAGCAAAAGACATTTCAGTTAACGCGGTTACTACTTCAGTCGAGTAACATAAGACACTGAGAAACGATTCAGGTACATCTCGAAGAAGACGAAATAACAAGCGGACTGCGTTGTTTGTTGAAGACTTTTATTCCAAAAAGCAAAGTAAACAGCAAAGTAAAAAAGAAGACAGACCAATAAAATTAAGTGTACACCTAGTGACGTTTTCGTCCAGCTTCGTCCAGCTTCTGGGCTCGTCTTCTTCTTCTTCTTCTTGGCGGCTTCTTCCCTTGAGGTGTCCAAACAATAGTTGAATAGTGCCGGAAGCTAGAAATTGGTTTATTGCAATCTAAACCAAATCATCGCTCACCTTCAAGGCTCGTCGTCTTCTTCTTTCTTCGCTATCACAGCTTATCTCAGGTTACAAAGGCGGCTTCTTCCCTTGAGGTGTCAAACAATAGTTGAATAGATGCCGGAAGCTAGAAGCTTGGCTTATTACAATCTAAACCAAATCATCGCTCACCTTCTACGCTCTTCTTCCTCTTCTTTCTTCGCTATCACAGCTTATCTCAGGTAACAAAGGCGGCTTCTCTCCTTGAGGTGTCCAAATAATAGTTGAATAGATGCCGGAAGCTAGAAGCTTGGCTTATTAGAATCTAAACCAAATCATCGCTCACCTACAAGGCTCGTCGTCGTCTTCTTGTTCTTGGCGGCTTCTTCCTTCTTTGAGGTGTCCAAACAATAGTTGAATAGATGCCGGAAGAGGCGCGAAGTTCGTTGTTCGGCTGCGTACTGCGTACTGCGTATAGATACTTCGTCTTCTTCTTCAGGTAGAGGTAGAGGCCAGAGCCCAAATCGTAGCCTTCCTTGTCGCCAACATCAGTTGCGGTGGCCAACCACTGTAATAGAAACGTATAAATGGACAAAGAAAGGAAAGAAAAGAAGAGAAAAGGAAGAAATGAAACTGAAGACGTGAAAAGATAAAACGTCCCCATTTTAGCCACCAAATGGTGAGTTTTTGGAGTGAAATACAAGCGCAAGTGGCGTGAAGCGTCCGCCCCCGCCTGGCATGCGTTTTCAAGCGGACTAAACAGCGAAAGAAAACACGAAAAACGACGAAAGAAACGACAGAAAACGCGGAAAGCCTAAAGTCCAAGAAGCAATTAACACTTCATGTTGGCGCCGGCGCCGGCGCCGGCGCCAAATGGGTTACTGTAGACTTCTTCAAGAATTCAACGGAAACGAAGCCGTTGCAGGCTCAACTCGAAGACAGCTAGAGCAAACACATCTTTACTGGTCCACGAAGGCATACTAGGACAAAAGAAATGCGCAGCTCACAAACAATCAAACAAAGGAATTTAAATCAGAAAAGAAGACGCACGAGGGAGGCCTAGTTTTTCTCGCTCCCTTCGCCGATCTCACTCTCCGAGAGCTCGACTTCTTCAGCCTCTCCCTCTTCTTCTTCCTCTTCTTCGTCGTTGCTCACGCGGCGGCCCTTCCGGACTTCCTCCTCGAACTGCTGCTGACGCTGTTTGTCCAGCCTCTCCTTCACGCGTTTTCGGATGAACTCGTCGTTTGTGGTGGAGAATTTGCCGACAATGTTGGCCGTGTGAAGGGAGTAGAAGAATGCGTCCGTCATGTCGTCTGAATAGTAAATGCTATACTTCGAAAGCGTAGTGAATATTTTACCGTCGGCTGTGACGACCTCCACACGGTCATAGTCTTTCTTCGTGATAGCCACGAGAAGCTCTTGCAGCTCATAGCAGTGCATGTGCGTGAGCCAAGTGAGACCGTGTCCGCCCAAAGCGGCAAGGAGTTCTTCGCGTGTGAGCAGGGTTCCCGACTTGAAGGCGAATAGATGGAGTGGCCATCCGTTGACGGTGATTCGACCTGAACTTTGGTGATGTACAAAAGTGAACTCTGACCTCTCCAATTGGGATGATTCTTGATGGCCCTCGTGACGACAAAGCTGCTGGTGAGTGAGTGCTCCGGCATGGCCGCAGACAAGAAGAAGATGTCTGTCAGAGGACGAATGTCTCCGACTGCGACGACGAAGTGCGTGTGCCAGCGTTGGTTGACTGTCGACAAGTCGACCAGGCGCCTGTGGATGTGGCGAAGCAATTGCTGGGGAAGCTGAAAAGTGCTGCTGCTCATTCGTAGAAAATACTCACGGAATTTGTGTCGAAGATGAAAAGGGTCGAGGCCGGAGAGGAAGCCCACGTCCCCAGATCCAATTTCACGAACTCAATTGGGTCGATCATGGCTCGAATTGCCGACCGAGCGGCGTTCATTCTCTTTCCCAGCTCAACAACGTGTTCGGGATCGGTCCAGGTGGTTCTGCCCCAAATCGCAGGTTGCTTATTTCTAAACGTGCAACGTTTGAGATGACAAAAAACAATGCCGTTTACCGAGCAGCGTTGATGTACTCTTGCCAGACAGGAACAATGCCCCAGTTCTTCATGCACCAAGCATCGAAGTCGTCATTGTCGTCCACATTAATTCCTTTGCTAATTAGATGCGGACGAATCTGCTTTTGCAGGTCCATGAGCAACTAGAGAAAATGCGGTTAAACAGTGAACCAGAAGACGACAACTCACGTCTTTCTTCAGTTGCGCGGTCGTGTTGGGATCGGTAAGGATAGCAAGTGCTTGCGGTTGATCCCGATACACTGATGCGATATACGGTTTCATTGTTCGGCCGATGACGGGCTTGTCCTTCGGAAAGAATGTGCGCGCCCACCTGTCGAAGGGCTTGAAGAGCTCCTCGGGCATTTCGATAAGGCGGATGAATTCTTCGTCGACCTTTTTCGAACGCTGCAAACGCAAAAAAACGAAAGCTAGTTGATCGAGTGAACATCACTTACGTTCCTCACAGAGAGCATTTCGCCGCAGATTCTCTGCTTCTGGACCGCTGTGAAGGTGTTCGAGAGCAAAGTTGGACTGCTCGCCTTGATTCTGCGAATGAGCGCCACCTGAAACATATTTAACGTATTGTGCTATTTCAACCTTTTGCAGATACGTGTATTCTGTAGATGGTGAGTCTCCCTGAGGCTTTCCAAGAAAGGCAAGTTCGGGAAAATCAAGTTTTCCTTCAACTACGACCGCTGGGATGGAGCTGAATCTGCAAGCGACCTCGGGTGCCATTCCTTTTGCGAGAATCTGTTGCGCTGCGAGAATCCTAAAGTTTGATTCAAATAGGCAAGAAAAAAACACCTGTGCTGACCGTCGATGATGTTCTGCACTACCTCTCCATTGCTCTTTCTTTCTTCGTTGATAGTGGCACGAAAGTGACGAGTGTATTCGAAATCGGCCTTCTCCATCGCCCTTTCCAGCTCGTCCACAAGCGCTGCGTCGATCTCTCGAAGCAGACCGGTCGGAGCGAGTTCCATGACGTCGAAAGTTCTCAGGCGTAGCGGATTCGTGACTAGAGCAACGCCACCATTTACCATGGTAATGATTGGTTCGCTCACCTTTGGCTTTTTCATTGGCTAGACTTTTCAATCTGCCGACTTCGATTAGTGCTTCTGCGCCGTCCAAGCCAACACCACGCGCCCGTGCGTTGCTCGTTCGCCTTCGAATTTGGACACTGGCTGGGGTAGTGGATGGTTGCCGACGATCCTCTGAAACAATTCACTTTTACCAAATAAAACATTTCGCTTTACCAAGTACAACGAGAAGTTTTTTGAACAGTTCCTCAGCTTCCTCCTCGCATGGTGCTTCCCTATGCGCGATGGGATAAGGGACGAGATGATTTGTGACGATGCCGTGAAACTTGCTCATGTCATAGTCCAACAGCTCTGGGTACTTGAAGAGGTAGAACTGAAACCAGCTGATCAGCCTGCAGAGGAGACCATACCATGACACTACCGTTGTGAGTTGTTCCATCTGTGTTCTTGCTCAGGAAGACGGCATCAACCTCCGGCACTTGCTCTACCGACGCCGGAAGCTTGTATTTCTCATCTTGAAGATGGAGCGTACGCTTGTTCGGTTCCACGTAGAGTCTCCAATTAGCCTTTCGATGGGTGACCTAAAAGGAGAGGCGTTCGCGGAAAACTTGTAAAGCTAACCTGTCGAGGAGCCTGTCGGCGCTGCTTGGACTTCAGCAAGAGACATTGCGCCTGTTCCACGCGCGGCTTGAGCATTTCGAGTGGGCGTACATGTTCTATAACGCGAACAAACGTTGTAATGAATAATCTAGAACCTGGTCCGAAGTTGCGGCCAGGTGGACAGCGCAAATCGATGAAACAGGGCTTCTCGGTTTCCTCTACTTGAGCAGTATTGCCGCGGGCCTTCTTCTTTTCTCCATTGGTTCTCTTCGGTGTCTCCAGAAACAACTAAAACAAACAACAACTACTCATCGAGAACGATCTCACCTTGCTGCTCCTTCGCTGCGGCTGTTGCTCGTATGAGTTGCAGATGATGTTATCCTCGATAACGTCGTACACGGAGGTGCCGCGACAGTCCGCCAGGACCGTCTCCTCTTCGTCGTCCTCCTCGTTGTCCTCCCATGCGTTGCGAGTGAGCCACGCGTCATCGTCGCCTTCTTCTTCGTCATCCAAAGTGATGGAAAAGTAGCCGGTGTCGTGCCCGCCGGCACTCTTCACTTTGGCATTTTCCTTCGGTTCATCGTGGATCGCGAGTTTCGGGGATTTCGCTTCCGTTGGCTGTGCCTCTTCTTCCGTCAAATCCTCGGCCTTTCGCTTGTTGCCCTTGATCTGCGGTTCCTCGGCAGCGCCAAAGTCTTTGACAGAGGTGTCAATCAATTGGCTGCTGTGACGACGACGTGTTTCTGGGGCCGGAGCCGCCGCACTGCCGTCACCGTTCGTCAAGTCGGCCAAAGGTGTTCGAGACATCACAATTGGTGCACTCAGTGGCAGTCTGGCCATATGTTCAATCTGAAAACTACTCCTGTTAGAATGCAATCGGCAAAAATAAACGGCCTTTGCGCGAAAATAAACGAACGGAGACGAGAAACGAACAAAAAGACTGCATTGGAGAGAGAAAATACGGCGAAGCAAGAGTTAACCTAGGTTCTTCATGGGTTTCTACGCACAATAGTGTCAGAAAACCAACTCATTAGCCAAAAAACGAGTGAAACTAAGACGATGAGACAGAAAATGCGAGAGAACGATGAGAGAAACCACGCCACGCGCCGCGAAAACAAAAAATAAGACTGCTGCTTGAAGCCGATTTTCTTTTGGCGCCGGCGCCCCGCGTGGCGCCCCGCGTGGCGCGGCGCCAGGTCGTCCACAGGAAAGTGTACGGAGAAAATAATGTGGATACACATTCCGCTTGAGAACGGCGATGATTTGAAGATGTCGATTCTAGGGAAACATTTAACGGCAAAGTCGTAACAGATTTCAGCGACACAAAGGCGAGAAACCGAAATAAGCAATAAGCTATAAAAAACGAATTTGCGGTCGCCTTCTTCTACTGCTCCGACTTCTTCGGGGGCGTTCTGCAGACGATTCTGGGACGACCGGTCCAGGTGCCATCTTCGATACCGGCTTCCACGGCTCCCGCTAAAACGTGGTGATGATATAACGGAAGGAACGACGCACCGCAAAGCTGGTCCACAGCACTTTTCATTGGATGTCCCTCCTGAACAGCAAGAAGCAGTTCGTCTGAGACCTCTCTTGAAAGGATGAGATCGTGAGGAGGAGCGCCCCTCGCGATGACGAGCACGCCTTTCGAGGACAGCCCTGCAATGACTTTCTATCCATTCGGCATTACAGTTTAAAAAAGAGAAACGCTAATAACTGCGCTCACTTCCGGTGATGCGAGTGAGCTTACGATAAGCCGCCACTTCCTCTTCAAGCTGGGCGATCGTCCTTTGTGCATCTTCGTTTTCGTTATTTCGAGGATGAGGAGGGCCGTCTTCTTGACGGCGAGATGGATTCTCTTCTTCTGTTCCATCTTCTTTGTCCTCTTCAAAATGACGATGATGGTTTTGCTGCTGTTCAGCCGGAACGAGCCTTCTAGCTGCATTTCTTCTGAAGACTTGCTCACGGGGAGACGAAGTCATCTTTTTTTTCCAAAGGGGGCGGGCCCCGTTCTGAAGTAACTTAATTCTTGAATCAATAAAGCGCAAAATGTGAAATAAATGACGCGTAATCTAGCGACGCTTCGTCGAACAAATCAACTCATTGCTAAAGCGCTTTTTATTTCTTCTTTCAAGGCAAAATCAATACAGGCAACACCACTGTTATACTGCTACAGTTTTGGTAGATTAGTGAGTTGCAATTTTCTTCAGCTGATGTCTTCTTGCTAGTTGCGAGGAAGTTCACGCTGAGCGTAGAGCAACGGACGGGCAGGTCCGATTGGAATGCGGCCCGACTCAAGAGCGCCGACTATAAACGAGAGATTAGCAAGCTTCGATCACTCACGATACACTTCATAGAGAGCTGTGTTCAGGGCCTTTCCTTTATCGCCAAGCGGGTGGAGACCGTCCACATCAGAGGCATTCAGTTGGAAGACAGCTCGAGAGACATCCGGCGAGAGAGACAGAAAACTGTCGCCCGCAGCCGCATCATTCTTCAGCTCCACGAAGGGGACGCCATTAAGAGAGTTCTCTGCAAGCGAATAATTTTCCATTTCACCATTATTGATCAAAAATGATAAAAAATCAGAAGCAAAACTCACTGCCAGCGAGACGAAGAAGTTTTCGGCAAGCTTCCAGCTCTTTGAGCTTCATTCTCAGATCCTCCGGATTGCGGCGGAGCCATCCATTCACAAAGTCGTCCTCGTCGTCGGATTCCGAGTCTTCGGGGAGAGCAGGAGGAGGAGGAGCAAGACCGTCGATTGGCACGGCACGTCCGGGATTGGCATTCGCGCGCCAAGGCATGCCTCTTCGAGCCGTCTGGACAGGTAGCTGAGGGCGGGCCCTGATGATATTGTTGTTGTTGTCCGTCATCACAACACACACTGCGTATACGCACTGAAAAACACACACTAGTTAGATGACGAGAGAGGCAAGAAAAACGCGCCGCGCTGCGAGAAATTGAGCAAGAAAATAAAAGGCATCCAAAGACAACTGGCGGGAAAGAAACCGTTTCAACACTTTCGCACAACTTTCTAGCACAAAACATTTTATTCGGTGCTGTTTGAAAAGCCTTCGAAGGAGTTGGAAAGGCGAGAAGACAGTTAGCAGCCCGTCTTCTCGTTGTTCGACACCTCGTCCTCGTTCATGTCGCTGTCGCCGACATCCACGTAAGTGCCCTCGTCTTCAGACTCGTCAGTGAGGTCGTCGTCGAACTGATGTTCGAGTCGCCAGGGCTCGTCGTCTTCCTCCTCATCGTCTTCCATGTCCAGATCATTGAAAGTAGTGTTCGTGACGAACTGGTAAGGCTCAACGGCTTCCTCGTCAAGACGAAAAAGAATGGACGATGAAAAAGAAGAGTCGGACAACGCTCGGCGGACAGCGTGATCACAGAAGTCGTTTTCGTACGTTATATAGCCGACAGCAATCAGCTCTAAGGATAAGAGTTTCTTTTGGCGTAATAGACAAAGTCTAACCTCCAATTTCCTTCAATGCGTCAGCGGCGAATTTCTCATGGGGCATGTCACGCAAGATTCGCTGACGAAACGGCTCCAGGCGATAGACGATTCTCATTCCTCTTCCAAGCACACCTAAATGTAAAAAACTTTGAAAAGTTTCACACTCACTCACGTCCCATTCGACGAACAAGATCCAGCAATGCGCGAATTTCTTGACGATGTTCGCCGTTCTCTTGCTCCACACCGGAAAGGCGGGCCAGTTTCTCAATATCGCTGCGATTGAGGATCGAGTTGTTGAAGTCCGATGTGTTGGCCGGATGCTGGTTAGAAATGTTTGAGTTCAGAGAGGGCGGGCCCATGTCGTTATCGTCCATTTCCATATCCTCGGCCATCATACAAGTCTCTGGCTTCCAAAAAAGAAAGAAACTCTTTCTCACTAAAATAACTGCCGTTAGGTGCCATGCTGATACAGATACATTCTTGCGTCTCAACGCTTCATCACACCCACAATCTACACTTGCTCACAGACAAAAGCGTTTATTCGCCAACGCTACCAAAAACACACAAGTGAAGAAAGTGAAGGCATGCTTCACGGCGAGTCCTCGTAGCGGTTCGAAGGGCCCGCACGAGTCGCATCGTCCTTGCCCTTGTCGTTCTCCTCGTCCACGAAGAGGTCCCTGGCCATTTGGCCCGTCCAGCCGGGACGGCCACGCTTCTGAGGAGTGACTGAAAACCGCCATTTTGTTACAAAAAAACAACTGTCGGTTCTACCTCGCTCCTTCTTCACAGGCTTCATGTTGTTCAGCAGCTTGGCCTTCTCCGCCTGCTCGTTAAGGAAGCCTTTGGCGCCCACTGCAAAACTTGTTTGAAAAGCTAATACGACTCACTGTAGAGATCGTAGAAGGCAAGCTTCATGGCCGCCTCCTCGATCGCGTCCGTGATGTCTCCGCCGTCAGCCGCTTCGACCAAACGGATCATGTGGTTCTTGAGGGCGGGATTGAAGTCCACGTCCTCGCCGACGTTCTCGCTCGGTCTAACGATGCCGCGTTGACCCATGGATTTCTCTGCAAGCAATCATGATTATCTTCATCAACACATGAAAATGAATAGAGCGAGCGAACTTACGGCCCGTCAGACGAAGAACTTTGCGAGCAGCCTCGAGTTGCTTCTCGAGCGAGTAGGCGTGCGCGGAGAGAGCGTCGATGGCCTGGCGACTCTGGATGACAGCCGAGCGAGCCATGTCGAACAGGTCGGTGCCGGTGCGGGGAGGAGGGATGACGGCATCCGATGCAGAGCGCTTAGCGCCACGACGGTTGATGGGAAGACCGTGGAACTCCTCTTCCGGCCACACGGGCCACCAGGCCTCCTTGAAATCCTTGGACTTCGTGTTCTGCTTCTGAGTAGGCGGAGGAGAGGCGCGCTTCGAGCCGTAACCGCCGGGCTCGTCGCAAACGTTCTCCTTCTGAGGCCTGCGCTTGATGGGAGAGGCCACACGAGCCATGGAGACGGTGCGGCGCAGAAGAATGCCGGCGTCCTCCTTCCACTGGCCTTGCGCTTCCTTCTTATTCTTCTTTGGCTCCTCCTTCTTGACGTCCTTCTTCGAGGCGTCGACACGCTCTTTCTCCGGGCGATTTTCCTTCTCCTCGTCCTCGTCGTCCTTGATGACACTTGCAGAGTTGTTTCTGCCAGTCTTGACTGACGGGGACGGGTTGTTGTTGTCAGCAGGAGACAGCGGGCAGAAGAAGAGCTCCTCCTCCTCCTCCTCCTCCTCCTGCTTCTCCTCCTCGGCCTTCTTGTTCTTCTTCTTGGGAGGCTCCTCTTGCTGCTTGCCGGGCTTCTTCGGTTCCTCCGCCTGCTGCTCCTTCTTGTTCTTCTTCTGCGGCTGCTTCTTGTTCTTCATGATGTCGTTTGCGAAGCACACCTTGGTGGGCGGCTTAGTGATGGCGACGATAAAGTCATCGTCGTCGAACGAGTCGTAGGGCTTCTCGTCCTTCTCCTTCTCCTTCTCGTCCAGGCGACGCTTCTTGGAGCTGGCCAGAGGCGAGTCCGTGACCGGCACTTGACTCTGCTGGGTGGGCTCGTAGGAGTCATAGACGGGAGCCTGCGTGTAAGGCTGGAAAGGCGGAGATGGGGCCGGGGCCTCTCGACGACGCGAGCCGTCTTCAATGTCCGAGTTGTCCGACGACGACATGATGATCTCGCAAAAGCAAGTTTTCTCGATCTGAAAACGAAACATTTAGAAAGGAATAGCGTCGGTACACAAATATTCACGAAACGAGCGAGGATTCACGAAGCACGCGCGAAAAAACAACAAAATCACATAGTTAGCACCTCTTCCCACAGTTTTTGCGCACTTCTTTGCACGATTAGCTTTGCCAAGCGTCAATGCAGACGCGATTACCGCAAAAACAACGAAACAAAGCCGCAATCTTATAAGAAATCAAGTTAATAACGCGCGAAACAACGAAAACATGCCCATTTTAGGCCGCGCGCTGCCCGCCGCGGAACCCCGGTTGATGCAATTCGCACCTCTACCGTAATCTCACTCGCGGGACCCGTGAGCGAAATTTTGGCGCCAATTCAAACTCTTTTCACAATAGTACGTGAGAATGATTTGCAAAACTCTCGATTCAAACCAAGAGCACGAACAGTAACAGTTTCTTTTTTACCAGCCGTTCGCCCGCCTCCGGCGGGCTCTCGGCTGGCCCCTGCGGGGAGCCTCTCTCCCCC
>JAQIXL010002593.1:0-12578 GCA_034700245.1 Poikilolaimus oxycercus | reverse complement strand
TTCCCCCTTCCTGACCCCCCTCCCCCCGGTCGCCGTGAGGGGGGGGCCCCGTAACTACAGGGCCGTGCCCACGTATGGTTCTCGAGAAGCGATTCGTGAATTCGATCAACAAACCGATTTTGTTTCATGGAGTTTGCAAAGTCTTTCAAGAATATTTTGCGCGTTTCCGCAGCACCACAGGGGAGTTAAGTAATGACTGAAAACTGACTGATTTTCAAAGTGATGCTCATCCAGAAGGTAGGCAGTGAGGATGGACTTCATGCCGTAAAACGAGAATCTGAACACCAAAGCCGCTTAGTTTTTCGCACTTTCTCTCATGTGGGAAAGTGGCCACGCGGACCGACACAAAACTTTCACTAAATGCACCCACTCACCGCTCACAAAACTCGTTGCCGAGCATGAAGAAGACCGCCGGCGGGAAGCCGCGCATTCTCAGAGATTCGGCTTCAATACCCTGAAACGTAACATTTTTTTGTATTTTGAAGATTTTTGCTTTGAACGTACAAAACGACACGATTGAAAGCTTGCAGGACTGTTTTGTAAAACAACAAGGCGAAACTGACTCAACACTAAACGTATTACTAGTGTCTCAACTGTGGGACTCTCTGGAATATTGTAGTTTGTTGATTGCAAGAGACGATACCATCGTCGTCCAAGAATTCAAGATGAGACGATCAAGAAAACCGAAACTCTTTTCTGCGTATTGATTTCGGTCTCGTCAAGGTGTGATGCGCCACGGATAAAAAAGCCTCTTTGAAAGGTTGTTGAAAATCTTGAGATTTGTTTAACAAGTGTTCACGATTTATAACTATGTTAAGAAGAAGCAACATGGCAAACCAGTGGTAAGAAAACGACCAAAATCAAAAGACTCTAAAATGAAACATGTTCATTGTGAAGCGCGATGCTCTCCAGACAAAGAAGACCAAGAAGAAGAAAAGAGCTGAACGCAAAGCGCGGGTTTCTAGCCGGAGGCGATGGGCGACGTGCGAAAGACGCCTGCGGGTGGGACTGACAGGGGCAGGCGGGGCGCCAGAAGAAGACGACGAGCCTGTTACAGCGGCCACGCTCTCCCATACATGAGGCGCCAACTTTTGTCTCGATGCGGGCATTGCCACGCCGCCCGCCGCCGCCGGGGGACAACGGAAGACCCCCGACCGGTGCATTCACAACGAGGAATAAAAGAGAGAGGAGATGGAGGAGGGACACACAATCTGTTGTTCGTAATCCGTGGTGTCGCAGGCAAAGTGGAAAAAAGCGGAAACGGGCCGGTTGCGGGAAAAACGGGGGCAAAGACCACGGTCATGGGTGATCAAGAACAATTTCAACAACATGGAACATTTCAAAAGAAGGAAGAAAGAAGGCAAGACGATGAATGTTTTGCTGTCAACGAGAAATGCTGAGCTTAGAAGAATTTCACCAAAGAGCAAAAGGGAAACAGACGCATCAGACTCACATCACGAAAAAGCTGAAAAGTAATCGAAGGGGAAAACAAAAGATTGCAGAAGAGTGAGACGAGAAGTCAAGAACGTGATGAAGAGGCGGAAGAGACAGAAGCGGGAGACTGGGTGGGATCTCTCGGCAGTTCTTCAATCTTTGGTGCTCTTCCACGGGCGAGGTCTCGGATTCCAAGGAGAAGATCAGGCAGCTCCGTCATCATGCAACGAGCCTCCGAATCACTATCTTTGGCTTGAATATAGCTGCAAAAGGCTTGCTTTTTCCTTTTGTTGTTCACACAAAAAGAGAAAACAAGGTTGACTTCACATTTCTTACCGAATCAACAGATCTCGATGTGACTGAAAGGCGAGGCTGAGTTGCAGTCCAGCGGTGCAATCGGTTGTTCGAGGATGAAGGAGCACGAGGGCCATCAACATGTTTCCCACGTTCGCGTCTTTCAGTCGTCTTTGAAGTTGTTCGTGGAGACTGCAGACAACATCGTGCTGTGAAGGAAAAGCAAACCGAAGGAAGCCGTTGAAGATTGTCGGTTCGACTTCCTCAGCGAGAATCTGCAGAATGGCTAGTCGACTGCGATTCCAAGCATCCATGTCGAAACGGATGAAGCCTGAAAACGAGTGTGTTGCGTTACAGTTTTAACGACTTAAAAGTGGCTTTGTTGGTGAAAAACGCCACTACCTCACCCATTGCAGTTCTAATAAATACAAACTAATCTGATTACACAGAAACTCACCGAACAGCGTGAGAAGTTCAAGACGAGCATTCTGAAGAATCTCAGTCTGCATGTTGGACGACTGCTCATTGAAGACTGGCAGTCCGTTGGCCATTCTGGAAATCCGTGACATGACCAAGTCCATGAGATCTTGCAGCTGAGCCTCGGTCTTGCTTGGAGCTGCGAGAAGAAGAAGTTCTTGAGTAGAGAACGCCTCGTTTAGAGGCTTTACTGCTTCTTGAATGCTTGAAAGGGTTCTTCGATCTTCTGTCGACAATGTCTGTGGAAACGAAATTGATTCAGTGGATGGCTGCGGTGAGAAGCACATGAAAGCCGAGACCACTCGCCAAAGGTTGTTCAAGATTGGCGGCACTTCCGCTGAAGTTTGGGCTTCCAGAACCTTCAGGTATTGAGTTCTTGCAAGAGAAAGCTGTAGTTTGATCATCCTTTCATACGCTGATGTCGGTGAAACAGCTTCGACTGTAAGTGCCTTACTCGGCAGGCGAGTTGAGAAAGAACTGAAAGATGACGTCGGCAGATGAGGATTGTTTAAAGTGGGGACAAGCAGCGGAAGGGACGTCTTCCTTGTTCCTCCATTAAGCTTCTGAAGCAGGTGCTCATTCAAGATCCGCTGTGCTTCTGTTCGAGTGACCAACGGTGTCGAAGTTGATGGCAACGGAGCTTCTAGCGATGGCATCAATTTCGATTCTTCGTGAAACATCTTGCGATCTTCCGGCTTGGTTTGCAGAAGCTTGAGATCTGACAGAAAAGAAACGCCGTTTTGAAGACCGGCTAATGGTGGCACAGGATTGGGCAAAGCGATCGGTTGATAAAAATGAGTCGGCAGTGAAACCCACGAGATTGTTTGACTTTGGGCATCCACTCCGGTGGTTCCGCTTTGAATGAAAATCGGAAACATCGAAGTTGCCTGTTCTTGCGAAGAAGTGGCTGGCTGTTGACCACTAGAAGGAGTCGCTTGAAGGTTCGAAGCCGGCACAACTTGGAAACCAGGTCCACTGAGACGTCCGAGATAATCGCACCATGTCTGAGGGTCCACATTGCCAAATCCGGGATGGGGCACAAGGTAAGAAGACTCGCTGGAGTTGACAGTCACCGGTTTCTTCTTGGACATTCTCTTCTTATGGTTCTTCCTGCTCTTCAGCTGCTCGTCCGAGAGGATCAAGTAGGCCTTCATGCCCACTTCGAAGCACTTCGCTAGTCGACATTTCTGACAGTGGCGACGAGTCGTCTTGTTTAGTTGACAGCGAATGTCTGGACCGCCAGCACAGCCTTTGAGAGACTCTGGCTAAAATGATCAATCTCGCCTACGCTAGTAAGAGAACCTTCTTGAGAGCCCGTCGTCGAAAGAAAGCCTTGCATGATTCGCAGGTTAGAACATCGAAGTTGAAGCCGAGAGCGACGTCGCCGCAGACTCGGCATTCGAAAATAGGACGGCCAGTTGCATCCACTCCTATTGCGGAAGGAATCGAACCTACGTTGCCCAGTTACATAAACAATCTTGCTGAAACAAACTTGTATTTGAGAGTTGTTGAGGAAGGTTGAATGCGGGATGAGCGGCGCTTGCGAATGAAGTTTGAAGTTCTGACGAAGGAGTTAAGGATTCTCCGAACAGCGGGTTCAAACTCCATACTGAATCTAGAGAAAATCTTGAAACATTGATGGATTTATGGCTAAAATTAAGTGCGAATCATTTTCTTTAAAGGACCGCATGACGAACAAGCCCAATTGTTAGAGAGAAAGAGATTCCAAAGAAGATTCAAAGAAGAAACCGACTTGGCAAGCACATTTCCGGCAACGGGCGACGTCGACGCCGACGAAGTGGCGATGCGAATGCTAAAGAAAGACCGTTGTCAGCTTCTGGAGAAGAGCCTGCAAATGTGATTTCAAAATCGACAGTTTTTGAAAGACAAAATGAAGCGCTTGGAAAACTTCACTCTAGCGTACCTGTTAGAGACGTCGCATCGAGCACGAAGCCTTGAGTTGTTGATGAGATTGCTGACGCTGGCGAACTTGTCGGTGCAGCGTCAAACGAGTGAAGAAATGAGGATCCGTCATCTAAAATTTCACGAAAATTATTCGCGTGGCAAGGCTAAAAGCACTCTTTTCGTGATGCCATTGTCATGACGTGTCCATTATTTACGTATGCTTCACATTTGAAACCCATTATCAGCAAGGACGGTGCAAGAGTTGCGAACGCTGTTTTTGCAAAGTGCTTCTTTCTAATAATTTCTTGCAATTCTTTTCATTGTCTTTCGCTTCGAAAACTAGCACGTTGTCAAAGAAAGATTTGCGCTCTGATGGCGCATTGCTTTTTTTTTTTTGATTGCTTCTTGCCCGTCTGATGAACAAAGAGCATGCCGCCACAAATCTCCCGTTTGAGCTGATTCACAATAGCCGTTTTACTCCAGCGAAAGCTTCAAAGGAAAGACAAAAGTGATATCACTTGCCGGGTTTCTGTAGAGTTTGCGTGTCGAAATCGCCGACAACGTCGATTGGTGGCGATTTTGATGAAACAGCATTCAGAAGCAGTGACGACGGACGATCTTGAATTTCGAAAGCTGAAAAGATAAACTTTCATTATCGTTGCCATACCTAATTGAGGCATTTGAGACACAACTGAGTGAGTTTTTGGTAAAGGGATCTTACTCCATTGACCAACCTGGAACATCCGACATAGATTCTTTGGCTGAGGGAAGTCCTCTCTGTCGACTGAGTCGTTCAATTGCTTCCGTAAGCGACATCGAAAATGCGAGAAATTATAACGACAAGCGACGGGCTGTTAATAATCGAAGACGAATGACGTCTTTTGAACGATAGAAGGGAAGGCGAAGAGAGAGAGGCGATGTCTGTGAAGAGAAGGTCTTATTTCGCATTCACGACCGAAGAAAAGAGCCTGGTTTGGTGATCTGTGCGATGGCTCTTGGGAATCGCTTTTGAACGATGATAAAGAGACTCTAGCAGAAGACCAAGGATGCTGGGAACTCGCAGTATTGTCCGAAGAGGGGACTCTCACGTATGACTATTGTCAGCTTTCCACGTGAGACTCTTTTGAGGATGACCAAGAACGACAAGGAACGTCAATTACAAGACTCGAGATTAATGGAACAGGCAGCATCGGCGAAATGAGCAGACGAACTTGAAGCGGCAAGATGAAGAAGACAATAGTAGACAATAGTGCCGACGCCCTTGGTCGTGTTATTCTTTTGCTAACGCCGCTCTGCCCTCCTCCCCTTAGTCGGGATGAATCAGAGCTTGAAGGGTGGCCGATCCCCAAGCTTCCCTGTCAAGCTATGTAGCTAAGTAAGAACAATTGTATAGAAAGAGAGACAGACTGAAGTTGACAAGACCGAGATGAGTCTCACATTCCGTTTGTTGTCAATAATCTCAACTTTTATAGTCAACATCATTGAGATGATGTTTCACGAGAATCTCAAGCAGCCGTCGGAGTATCGTGTCTACGCCAAGGTCTACGGTGAATCCCAAGAGTCTCCTCGTGGGAACCATTGAGGCCATGTTTACTTCAACTTCGTCAATGAAAAAAAGCCAAACAACTTTAACCAATGAGACTGTAAACCATACGGTACGCATTCCATAGAAAAGTCGTTCTGAAGTCAAGTTTGTACGAGGCTTCACGATGGCTTGCGAAATGGTAAATCGGGGCACAGTAAGCATTTGAGAAACGCCAACAGGACTCTTTGCTGATCACCAAAGCCTTGAAGTTCTTGACCAAGTCGTTCGATAGAAGATCCAGTGCCATCTCTTGAAGATCCTCAATTTTGTAATTCTCTCTGAAACTTCCCATGTAATGTAAATGTTGTTATGAGATAATAAAAACAAGAAAACATTTTCCGGATTCCCACTGACATCATCGCTACAGTAATCCCATGGGAACGGCGGCACTCACCGGCTCAGTTTAGTCAAAACAACATCGAGTTCTTCGTAAAGAGATGTTGTTTCGTTGTGATGTTCATGAAGTTCGTGTTTTCTTCGTTTTCGCGTTATTACCAAATCAACACCACAAATATCGCGCATGGCGAAGCAGTTCGAGTCGTCAATACAAGCGGCGATGTAGTGCTGACTGTAAGGTCGAGTTCGGGCCACGTTGAGTGGAAAGGCGTAGCTAAAAGATAGCCTTCTCTTTAGTGAAAACTCACTGTTCGAATTCATCTTGTCCGAGGTGCTTCAAGTGTCGAAGAATTTTTCGAAGACTTGAAGGCGCTTTGGGATCAAGCCGTTCATTGATGACCAAATCGCAAATTCGAGTTGTGACTTCCAAATTCAGCCAAGTGCTCCAAATCATCTAAATGCTCGCTTTTGATTGTGGCTAAAGCTAAAACCTTGTCATAAACCGCTTCACTAGCTTTGCGCTGAAATTTCTCTAGATCTTCCAATTTCATAAGATCACTTTCATCGAGAGCTTTCTGCATTTTCTCTAACACTTTCGCATCGTCGCCTTGATTTTTCTAGGAACGTACAATTATTTTAAAAAAAAAATCACTCGATCCACATTGGGCTTTGAAATTGCCGAATTAAGATTCACGAGCTGTTGTCCTTGAAGTCGCTTGAAGCCTTCAATTGGGTCAGCGGGATTCGTGTTAAAAACGACTTCTCTGGCCGAGTCAAGAACCCATTCCACAATTGGTCCTAAACTTGAAGATTTTTCTCCAGAAAACAAAAAATTACCTGAACATCCACTTTGTGACATAATTAACAAAAACCCAACAAAGTGGAAGACAACCGCAGCATGGGGCCACATCTCGTGGCCCCGCACGCCCGTGACTCCCACGCTTGCGGTGGGCGAAGCTCTGCAGAGAGAAGTGAGAGAGAGGGAGAAAGAGAAGACAAAAGTACTTCTGCTCCCATCTCTCTCGACGTTGAGTAAATAAAACCGCATCATCTTTTGGCACACCAACTCGTGTTTGCAGGATGTTTCTCTTGGAAAAAATGAGTTCGAGAAGAATCGAAAGTTCTCTCGGCACGTTTCGCAGCCGCTTTTGATGCTTCGAAGTATGTGGATAGCGGTGGGTCGAGAAGGGTCGCGGCCCGAATCTCCGCACCGACTACGAATCTCCGCGAGCCCGAATCTCCGCGGGTCTGAATCTCCGCGGAGATTCGTAGGCGGTTACCGAGTCCGAATCTCCGCGAGCCCGAATCTCCGGGGCTCCGGGTGGCGGCCTGAACCTCAGACCCTCACGAACCTTCACTAACCGTCTGCTTAACGACCAGCTCAATTCCTTCATGCTTTCCAATTTAATTTACGCTGTTATCATGCTCCAATTACACGTTGTATTCTAGCCAGGACCATCTTAAAGCATAAACGAAGACAAGTTTCACTTGAACAACAACTTTGAGAAATCAAGTTGCAACACATGAAACGACGCTATTTCGTTCACATTGCGTTTTCGATATCTCTCGCAGAATATTGATGTGTGCAAAGGAACGAATCAGAGTTCATTTGACCCCGGTTATCTGCTTCTTCTTGTTGAGTGCTTCAACCATTGATTGTCGCCGAGCCTATAAAAGGGCCCGTCAGTCACAACTCGGTGTCTTCTTGGCTGTGGGAGCTATGAAATCGCTCATTTTCTTCGCTCTTGTTAGTTTCACCTCGGCAGGCGTATACCAGGTTCAAGCTTTCTTGTTTCACATTACTTGTTTGCAGCAAAACTCACAAGGGTTGACAGCACTATGAAGAGGTTGCTGCGAGAAGGGACTTGGAAGCACGTGGTCGAGACAAGAAAAATCTTGCGAGCTGCAAAACTTAAAAGTGGTGGAGAAATTCTCGACACGGCGAATGGAGGCCTTCTTGGCGGCCTCGACCGGGAGTATATGGCCAATGTGAGCATCGGCACGCCCGGACAGAACTTTCTTCTAGCCCTCGACACTACTTATTTCACCACATGGGTACCTGACATGACTTGTGGTAAGATCTTAAACAGGGCACAGAGTCTTCATTCGATTCCAGGCAACAGTGACCAACTCTTTTGCAACGGCTGCCTAGTGGGAACACCGGCGTGTGAAGTTTTCTGTGACGAATCGTGCTGCCCATCATTCACAGGCAGTAGGACTAGAATGTCGCCAGCTTCAAGGTTTTTTTCTTGAACGGCTTTTTCACATTTTTGTAGAAAAGGCCCTTGTGCTGACCACCGTCGCTTTGACAGCACTTTGTCCACGACCTATCAAGCGAATGGAACTCTCTGGAGCTTACAATACGGCTCTGGTAATACGGCGCGTTCCGTTCGTGGCTTTCACGGAATCGACACCATTCGCGTAAGCTACCATTACTGTTCAAGATTTTGTTTTATTTAGCTCGGCGATCCCAACGGGGATCAACTTGCCGTACCGGCATCAGCTTTTGTTCAAGTCACAGCGCTTACCTCATCCTACGCATTTGATGCTGCTGACGGCGTCCTCGGCCTCGGTTACGCTGTCTATGATATTCACAATCCGTTGAACTATCCGGTGCTCTACTATGCGTACTATGTACTTCCTAAAAGTGATCAACCAGTACATGTTCACTGTCTACATGATCCGCAGTGGAAGGTCGACTATGGAGGGGTCATCACTTACGGCGCAATTGATGCGGAGAATTGTGGTGACATAATCGCCTACGAACCATATCCTAATGGGCCGACACCCAACTATTTTGAAATCGAAATCCTCTCCGTGGCGATCGGCAGCTACAATCTGACGAAAACAGTGAATGCCCTCTCGGATACGACCACTTCCTTCATTGGTGCCCCGAGAGCTTCGGCCAATACCATTGCCAAGGAGGCTGGCGCTGAGTGGGACGAAGAGAATGAGGTCTACTGGATTAGTTGTGACGCCTCCATTGCCGTCCCTGATTTGATCTTCACAATTGGCGTCAACAACTATGCCATCAAGGCAAACAATCTTGTGTCAGCACTAGACGAAGAGAGATGCCTTCTGCCGGTGGCACCTTTGGAGTTCGCCGGCTTTGGTCCATCGTGGACAATGGGAACGCCCTTCATCCGCCAGTATTGTCACACGTATGATCTCGCACGTCACCAGTTTGGTTTCGCTTCGGCAGTACACGACCAACTGAAATTCCATGTGTGATTTCCAATAAACATTTTGATAGCGGCACATCCTCCAAATGAGGAGTGATCGATGAAGCATACATTAAATAGCCCCATAGTGTTTTGCACTATAAATTAAAGATTTAAACAGAGTTCTGTGACCGCCAGAGTTATCAGCTTCTGACCGAGTGGCTCAACTATTGATTCTCACAATCAGTCTCTCAGAGCTTCGCCGACTGCTACGTGATGCGATTAAACTTTGAGACGCTCTTGGCCTGCTTTGTCCTCGCAAGCCTGGCGACCGCTGCCGTCTATCAGGTTAATTTTGTTCACGTATTCATACAATTCTTTCAGCACAAGCTCACGAAGATCAGGACACCCATGAAGAAGATGCTGCGAGAGGGCACCTGGAAGCACGTGTCGAGCACTCAAAAGACTGACTGAATGTGTACAAACTAGAGAATTCACAATCCACCGCATTGCAGCGTACATTTCGCTTGGGCGAGCTTCGGTCGATGGGGGTGTGTAAAAGACAGGCGAAAAGTTGCTCCCTTCGCAATAGCTCTTAGTTTATCGTGATCACCGCGACGAAGAGAGTCGATCTAGGAGTGAACATATGTACAGATAGAAACTGCCCTTTACATGTAGTGAGGATAAGGATAAGGATATCCGGAAGTTTAGCTCACAAAAACGGAGCTCACTCGGAAAAAGCCCAAGCGTGGAGCACAAACTTACGATGCTGCTTCTGACTCCAATGGCATCACCCCGTGAAATATTGTCGTACAACAAAGCCATTATAGATTCGCGCGTCATGCGCCTTCAGAATTGGAGGTCTTGCGATCTAGAGCACTGGGGAACATTAATGGCCTTTTGCATGCTCATCTGAACCAGATAACACCGGTCTGTGCGTCACAAACGCCTTGCCATGCTGCCGCTCCTTACACTACTGGCCTTGCCATTCTTAGTGAAATCATTGACCTGTGCTAGCGGATTTGTTTTCATCTATCATCAGCAGAGATCCGTTGCTGGAGCAAAAGTGAAGTTCATCAAACGTTATGCATCTAAAATTTTAGGTTAATTGTGATGGTTCTTGTATAGAAATTGTCTTTCCAGCCAGCTGGCACCCTTCGGACCGTAGCTATACTATCTATGCCTGCGCTTCGCCACGTGTCAGTTTCTGGGGAAACGAAGATCACTCCCTTATTCTTATTCCTTATCTGGAGTCTTTGCAATAAGGAATGAAGAAACGGGCAAATGGGGAGAGATCGGTCGTGGCCCTATAGTGGGACCATCAAAAGTTGCCGATTTCGCGTCGTGTTGGCTTTGCTAGCTCGCATAGTTTTCTAATCTAGCGATCTGCTTTAACAATGCAAAGTATTGCAAAAACAGCGCAATACTTATTTTTTTACTTTGCGATTCACAAATATTGTATTCGTTGGTCCTTTTGTTGGTTTAGGCTGCTGGTCTCGAAGGTCAAAATATCCGCGCACAGTCTTATTCCACAAACACGTGCGCTAATCAAGACGATTGCAATTTGGATTTTCAAAATGTGACCGACTTTCCAAGCATTCAGGCAGACGATGGCCCAGAAATGTGAGCTAAAACATAGAGTAAAATAAATTCAGCGAGTGCTACGTGGGCGCTGGCTATTCTCGCGGCAACAAGTACATTGCGAGAACAATTGATGCTTGCCGCGGATTGTGCGTAAACTATCAAATCGAAGAATTGGATCGACAATTATTCGGATGTGTACCGCGTGAACTCCGGCAGCAAATCGGAGCACCAAGCGACGATGCCTGCTTTCCGATTGGTTATATCACGACTTGCTTCTGCTCATCGAACCGATGCAACGAGCCTCCACCATTTCCGCCGTTTCCATCAAACCTCAGTTGTTACACAGGCGTCGCAATTTCTACAGACCATGGACCTTTCATTTTTTACGTAAGAAATTTGTTGAAATTTGCAAACCAAAAACCGTTGTTACTCAGACAATGAGAAGCCAAGACGGGCCGACATGGGGTAAGTTAGAAATAACCTGCCAAGTTGAGGCTGCGTTATCCAGGCGATGGCCGATTTTAATTTATAGTAGCGCTGAAACACATCCATTCTAAACGCCTGACAAACTCAGGAGAACATTTTGTAATGCGTTTCAGCGCTGTTATAAAATGAAATTGGTCATCGCCTGGACAACGCAGCCTCAACTTGGCAGGTTATTTCTAACTTTTCCCATGTCGGCCCGTCTTGACTTCTCATTGTCTGAGTAGGGAGGCCTGACACAATGCGAAGCTGGCGAGGTCTGCTTGGTAATAAGTTTCGGAGTGAATGACAATGCTTACAATTTATATCAATGCTTGGACATTAGCACGTGCATTGCAGTCTACTCGACCGAAATCACCAATAATTGTACCTTTAATGGGTACTCTACGAATTCAGAGAGTAATCGCACATTATTAGACAATGTTGTTGCATCAACGACAAGTGTAATTACAATGCCACTTTAATGGCTCCAAATGGAATTGATCCCACTCCCAATCCTCTTCTCAACTCCAACAATCTCTCTTGCTTTGACGGAGTTCAGTATCAGGCTCCGACGATTGGTTTGCCAAGACAATGCCAGGGCGTTTGTGGTGATTTCTACACGTATAAATTCTCCGACAAACGGTTCTAAAAGTTAAGTGCGCTAATTCGGATTTCCAGCTTCTTCATGTGCATGCCAGCGGAGGTCTGCGAGCCTTTGAATGTGACACTTGGCGCGTGCGGACCACTAGACCAGTGGCTCATGGGTTGTTGTCACCTCAATAACACAAATGTGTTGCCACAATCTTCTGCGGCACCACCTACACAAAAACTTTCTACTACTTCCATTACAGCACTGTCGAGCAGGGCGACATCAACACTGTCTCACTCTATCTCATCAAAATCTACACTCTCTCCATCTAATGGCGATTGCCCAGCAGGCTGGGCGAACTCGCTGGTGCTGCGGAAGTACTATCTCATCGTCCTTGACGCACACGTATGTAATGAGGTGATACAATCCTTACTTGAGAAAGGACTGGTTCGATGCCCTTAGCACGTGCGCATCTGCTCACGCAAGCGCATCTTTGACTTCAATTGCAAATAACTTCGAAAATACACAGCTCAACGATGTCTATCGTCCGCAGGTGGGCTTCTTTTGGCTTGGCCTTGACGCGGCTGCGGGAGACTGGAGTTGGATTGACGGAAAGGTTTGTGCATCTTTGCTGGTGCAGAATTAAATTTTGAAGGGCCTGACATACACTCCCCAGGTCCCCGGCTCGGTGTAATTGTTTACACCCCTCTTCGGGAAATGCGAGTAATAGTGTACACCTGTACACAAT
>JAQIXL010002592.1:0-12578 GCA_034700245.1 Poikilolaimus oxycercus | reverse complement strand
CAGCGGAAAACATTTTCCGCTGCCGAGAGCGGAAATTTTCGGCGCCGAAAAAATCGCAGCGAGTATGACCCGTACTTATCTAAACCCGAAAAAACGCGCTTGGAAGTTGAAAAAAGCCCAAGACAAGCACAAAGAACAGCGGAAACAGCGAGAACTCGAGGAAACAAACAAGCCTGATTCGGCGTACGAAAAAAGCTCGCGCGCGACAAACTACACATTTTTGATCTGGCGCGAAAAGTGCGCACACAAACGTCGTTTGAATTTCTTGGTCGTTCTTTCTCGTGTTTCGCGCTTCTTTCAATCTTTTGCATTGCTTTTCCAGGCTCATCATGACGGAGACGGACGATACCGCGAATCAGGCCATGGAGGAGAACGAAGAAACGGTGAAAGAAGTCGAGGAGAACCCGACGCCGTCTGAGGCGATCGAAGATTCGCCTGTCGAGGAGAGCTCGGCGCTTGCCGACTCGAACGAGATCATCGAGGAGACGCCGCGAGAAGAGGACGAAGATGAGAAGGAGAACGACTCGCAGGATCGCTTTCCGACGACGCTGCCCCTCTCGCGCGTCAAGAAAATCATGAAGGTTGTGTTCCTTTTGCTCTTTGTTACATTTCTGCTTGCAGCTTGATCCCGATACGCGGCTTGTGCCGATGGAAACTGTCAAGCTCATGACCCTGGCCACGGTTCGTGATACCTTTTCTGTTCTGAATTATTGGTTTAGGAACGCTTCATTGGACTCTTGGCGAAGGCCGCCTATACACAAGCTGTGATGGACAAGCGCAAGACGGTTCAGATGAAGGATATTGGTAAGAGCTTCTTGAGTTTACTCTCATCAATGACTTCAGATCGTGTGATCGCTTCGAATTATTCTTTCGAGTTCCTCGAGGGCACGCTTGATGGTTGGCCAGAGACGTCGAAGGCGAGCAAAGTTGCTACGGAGGTTGGTTGACTTTCTTACCGTCTCATAGAGAAACTTCAGACCATTCCTGAAGGCGATGACGATGTCGTCGAGGTCGTGAACGACGAAGTGGAAGCCTCAACTGAAGATGCGAGCGAGGAGCTGCCCGAGACGGTCCCGCCCACGTCGTTTGAAGCCCCGCTGCCGCCCCTCGAGCTCACTGACTCCTATGCCTGATTGAAAGACTTCTTGTTTCATGCTCTATTTGTGAATTTTCATTGCGAAACGCAGTAAACGAACGCCTTCTTTGTTGGATGGAAACAAATTGATTCAAAAGAAGCGCCAACGGTCTCGGTACGAAACCCCTCGCGAGTGCGGACTACGGTAGAAGAAATAGTCGCGAATCGCGAGTCGCGATTTCTCGTTGGGCCTAATTTCCGCGGTGTTTGTGCTCGTTTCTTTTGTTTTCGTTGGTTTTCGTCGTTTCCTAGCGTTCGTTCTGATTTCTTCGAACGAGTTCGTTTTCGGCGATGCCATTGGCTATCTTAGAACATGACCGCGAACGAAGCGCGTCGTTATTTGTAGTGTTATTGCTACAATTGCTCGTTTTTTTTTATGTTGTTTGCTCATCTGATGCTCATTTCTTTGTTCCAGCACCTGTAATGGCCAGCGACAGGCCGAAGAAGTTTCGCGCCATCTCGATGGCTGTTGTGTTGACGGAGAAATCTCAGGTTCGTTCCCTTTGTTCCTTGCTTCTAACATCCAGGTTTAGCTCGCTGAGAAGGAGTCTAATGTGTTTCAATTTGACGAGGTTGTGAAGCTTTGTGATGACTACAAGGCAGAGGATCTTTTGTCACGACCTCCTCCTAGAAAGGTTTGCCCAGTATGCTTGTTCTCATCAAGCATCAGTTTAGCTGAAAAAGATCTCCGCGGAGGTCGTTCCGTGCAGGTTTGTGAAGAGCGAAGTGCCTTCGAATATGGCGGTCTATGGCAAAAGTGAGACCCACATGGCGGTCTCATCTCTATCGTCCGAGTCTGAAGTGGTTGGTGTATTTCTGCTGACTAGGAAGCTGCTTTTTAGCATCGTGATAAAGTGAGGCCGAGTGCAGGCGCGGACAATATCTTCAAACCAAAGATGAGCGACAAGAAGAAGGAACACGAGGTGGCAGCGCCGAAAGCGTCATCATCTGAGGAGCAAGTAGCATCACCTAGGAAGCAAGAGGACGCGAAATCGATGAGGGACAAGAAAGAAGACGAGGTGGCAGCGCCGAAAGCGTCATCTTCTGAGGAGCAAGTATCATCACCTAAGAAAGAAGAGGCCGCGAAATCCAACATTGTCTCGTGGGACAGTCTGCCCGCTCAGCTGCATGTCTTGGAAGAATGTTTGTTGTGTCTAACTTGTAAAATTGCCTTGTTTCTAGACTTATCCATTCCGGATTTCATGGAGGACGTTTTGGGCAAGATCTCTGTCTTCACGGGCGACATCGCAAATCTTAAGGTGGACGCCATCGCGAACATCATCAATTCGCCAGTGCACAACTGTGCGTTTTCTCTTATACTGCGGTTTATTTGGGGGTTTTCTAGGTTCCAATGCTCTATTCAATGCAATGGGACATGATGACTACAAGCGCTCGATGAGTGCTTTGAATGACACCGAAGTTGGAAGTTTCTCGAAAACGGATGAGCATTCAATGTCAACAGTGAAAAGTGAGTCTCGATAGGGGGAAGAAGTGCTTGCAGGCGTTATTCACATTGCTGGACCAATTATTTCGTCAGAGAAGGCAATCAAACAATACGTGAAGTGCTATGAGACGATTTTCGAACTCTTGGTCAAGAACAATCTGCGAACTCTTGTCAGTGACATCGTCTTGTTGAGAATATTTTAGTCTTCAGGCTATCCCTTGCATCACAATGAACATGAAGTTGGAGTGGCTTGTCGAGGTTTTGAGGGGCTTCATCGCCAAAGACAACAATAAGGAGAAGGTTAGCTGAAGTTTCCTACCATTTGTTTTGTTTAGATTGATCGCGTGATTTTCTTCTCACCGTTTGAATGTGATGCTCAGCGTTACGACGCGGCTCTTCGCTTTATCGTCAAGTCAGCCGACGAGCTGGTTTCCAGTGCTGTTGAATGGATCACCCTGCCTAAGGCTTCCGGTTAGTTTCATGGTTAATTTTGAAGTGTTGATGTAGTTTGGGCAAATAGCAAGATACCGAAGTCGCTAAAACCGGCGATCGATCAAGCCTTCGGTCGAATTACTATCTTCACTGGAGATTTTTCGAAACTTCGAGCTGATGCTGTCGTTTACGAGATTAGTCGCAAGCCGACGTATTGTTCGTTGCCTTTCGTTTGCATGAAAACGATGTTTAGATGCCGAAATTGTCTCTCGCTTTGCCTGGACGGGATTTACCGAAGAACTGCAAGCGCTCCTTCGTGATACTAAAACAGGACCCGTTGGCGTGACGAGCACATACGCCTTTACGCTCTTCAAAAGTGAGGCACAACTCGTTCTTCACTAATTTGACACTTGCAGAGATCATCTACGTCGTGGGAGAGTTGGAGCGCAGTGACACAACCGATCTGGGAAGTGAGGCACATCTTCGTTTGTGCTACGAGGCGATCTTCAATGTGGCGATGGAGAACGGCCTTCGAACAATCGTGAGTCTCTACTGTTGCTAACGTTGCTCAGGCGCTTCCGTGCATCTCACCGGCTGGAAATACCCTCGCAACGAAGTCCATTGCCATACTTAAAGATCTCTTGTCGAAAAGTGAAATCGCTGAAAAGGTTGACCATTCTTCTTTGTTCAATCTTTTGTGTAGATCGATCGTGTGATTCTGCTCACACGTTTTCGTTCGGAGGCAAGTGCATACAAGAACATCTTTCACACCATGATTCTACAAGAAGTGGTTTGTTGTTGTTCTGGCTTCATTCCACTTGAACTTTAGAAGCCGTTTCTGGCAATTGAAGCGCACAAGAAGAAAATCGAATTTAATAAGAAAGCGCTGGAAATGAAGAAGAGGAAGATTCAAGAAGCGAAGACGAGGAAGATGTGGAAGAAAGTCGAGAAGCCAAAGGCGAATTGGCAGAAACCCGAGCCAAGGACGACTTGGAAGAAAGCGGAGAAACCAAAGTATCCATCTGTTCCGATACTTCCGAACCCGTTCAAATACGTGAAGCGCCAGTTCCAATTCAACCAGGGAACTTCGGTGGAGAACAAGAAACCTTTGGTTGACTACAGTGATCTTATGTGAATTGTTGGATGTTGTTCGTTTTTGTTTTGTTCAATGTTTTGAGAGTCGTTTCACTTGACATTTAGAGCTTTATCTTTGCGAAGGGATCTAGGGAAAATCTATGAACATTTGATGAAAATTTGCCGATTTGTTTTTGATTGCTTTTAGCCAAGACTCGGTATCAAGTAAAGCGATTCAAGACGTTATTTAGTTTTTGAAGATTTAGAAGAGCGCTCATGTCGCGACTTTTGCATTACCTTTCTAGAGCGTTTTTGTTCCATTTGACTTTTCAGCGATGGCCGCGGACGCGTCCCGACCCAGCGACGGTGCGATGTCGTCATCTACGCAAGGATCTCGAAGGACGGAGGCACGAAAAGTTTGTCATTCTTGACTTTTGACTGTCTGATTCACTAGATCGTTGAGGATGCTCCAGCAAGGCTGATCTGTGGAATGACGAAACGTCAAGCAGCTGCTCCAATTCAAGACTCGGAACGGTTGATCCCCAAGAAGGTTCGAGAACTTTTACGATTTTCAATTTAAAATTTCAGTTGAAAAAGCTTTCGGCCGTAGTCGTGGTCGTTCAAGATGATCGTACAAGCAGTGCGGCAGCGGCATCCTCGAATACGATCTTGACGACTTCGGCCGTGATCCCTCAAGATGATCGTACAAGCAGTGCGGAATCGGCGTCGTCGAATACGAGCTTGGCGACTTCTTCGCTGCTGCGAGAATTGGGCGATGAGACGACCACCAGAAGCGATGACACTTCGAAGTCAGCGGAGGAGGAGGGACCGCAAGATGGATTGACAATCGTGATTTCCGACGAAGAGTTCGACGGTGTGGAATGGACTTCGCTGCCTACACAGCTTCACGTTTTGCCAAGTTCGTTTTGTTTTTTGCAAACTTTTCCCCTTTTAGATTCTCACATACCGGACTCAGTGGAGGACGTCTTCGCGCATCTCTCGGTCTTCTGTGGCGATATCACCAAGCTTCGTGTCGATGCCATCGTCAACATCACCAACTCAAGCTTTCACAATTGTTAGTCGTCTGTCAGAGTTGAGATTGGCGGTTTTAGGCGATGAAGCGATTCGAGTCGCACTTTGCCCTGAGCACTACGAAGGTTTCAATCAGGCTATGGCCAATCGTCAAGTTGGCCACTTGAGTGTGACCGCCGTGGAGCCAGACTCGCCAGCAAAATGTAAGAACAAGTTTTTCTACAGTTATGTGCTCTGCAGGTTTGGATGTGCTTCAAGCTGTTGGTCCGACGGAAGAGACGTTGGACAATATGGAGAGGAGCTTCGTCAAGTGCTATAAGAAGATCTTCCGTCTTATGACAGCGAATGATCTCCGAACTTTGGTATTCGAGATCTTTACTTCTATTAGTTGTTCCTAGGCTATTCCGTGCATTTCGATGTTTAAGAAGCTGGACTGGTTTGTGGAAGCTTTGAGGAGTTTCATCGCCGTGAAAGGAAACGCCGGGAAGGTTTGTTCCATGAGAGCTTTTGCAACTTTTAGATCGACCGTGTGATACTGTGCTCGCCGCGAAAAGAAGATCTCGCCAACTACGAGCCGGTGTTTCAGGGCATTATCAAGACAGCGGTGGTATAACTTGCTTACCCCTTCTTTCTAATACCTTTTTAGTTGCAAGAGCGTCAAGGTGCCCAGGAGAAGGCTTTGGATTTGGCTGCTGACTTGCGAGTGAAGACTGCCACAACTCATGCGAAACGAGCGGTGGCTCGAATGAAGTTTCCATGCAAGAATCCGGACGTCGTCGAGTGGGATACGCTTCCCGTTGCTTCGAGTTAGTGTTCGATAAGCTTCAAATCATCTTCTTGTTTAGAATTGAATAAGTCGCCTTTGCCGGATCTAGCCGCGCAGGTTTTCGATCGAATCTCTCTCTTCGGTGGTGATGTGACAAAGCTCTTCGTTGATGCAGTCGTCTACGAGATGACGTCACCGACTTCTGAGTGTTCGTTGCTCTTTGTTTTCGCTTCAAAAGAGACGTCTTTAGATACACGAGCTGTGGCCTTAGCAGCCGGAGAGAAGTTCCTCGATGAAATGATGTCCGTTCTGAATGCAGACGATCTTGGAAGAGTCGGTGTGACGGAGTCGTATTCGATGAAATTGACAAAGAGTAAGGATGCGCTTCTCACTTTTGAACTTTTGCAGAGATAATCTATATAGTTGGATCGATGCGACGTGGTTCTACCTGTGACGACAAAGAGAAGGTCGAGTACCTGAAAGCCTGCTATACGAGCATCTTCAAGCTCATGATTGAGAATCGACTTCGATCAGTCGTAAGCGATCCTTTTTGCGTCTTGATCTTTCTTACAGGTTCTGCCATGTATCCCAGCGGTGGAGGACGAGTTCTTGGCGCTGAAGTCCATTTCAATCATCAAGGCTCTTCTTTCGAAGGGAGAAATTGCTGAAAAGGTAAGGGACACCTTTTCGTCGAGCATCTGCTTGAAGATCGATCGTGTGATACTTCACGTCTACACTTCTACGGCGGACTTGACCTTCTACAAGGAGAACCTTTGCGAGATTATGGAGAATTACAAGGTTTGCGGACTCTTCTCAGACAACAATCCTTTCACAGGACGAAGTTACAAACTCGATCACCATGTACAAGATGGCCGACATCAAGATCGTCGTCGCGCCGACGATGGAGGAAATCGTTATTGAGGATTGAAGGATCAAGACCTAGCTTTGTTGTTAGATGCCCTAATTGTTTTCGAGAAATGACCTTGTTTTATTAATATTTGTAAAAACGTGAGATTCATAGCAAATACAGTTGTTTGAATAAAACCGAAGGAGTGGAATTGTTGTAGTCGATGCAGTGGACGAGGGGGTAGAACGGGAATGCAGTTGGGGAGTAGATTCGGAAGGATTGTAGAAAGGACGAATGAAATTTGATTCCGATCTGGATTCTCCTACCATTTCTGCTCTGTTACCACATCAATCAAAGCGGCCATGAGGAAAAGCTTTATTCCTAACTGGCAGTCTCCGTTCAAATTTACCAGTTCTTTCGGCTAAATAGTTTCTTTCAAGAAAACAACAAGAGGGAAACTCGTTTGATAACATTTCAACAACAAAATTGATCGGGATTTAAAGACAAAAAATGTTAAGCAACGATAAGGAGAAACAAAGGGAGTCAACGGCTGCGTCCACATCCGCACTTTCCACCATCAATAAAGTTGGCGAGGCCTGGCATTTTTCGCGCGATCCAGCGCTGCACGGGCGGCAGCTCGTCCACCGTCTTGCTCATCTCATCACCATAGCGGCACCAGGTCGCAAAGTGCTCGCAGTTGTGGTCCATCAAGTTGAAGTCCCAAGGTCCGATCTAAAAGATTCTCTCAGCAAAAGGATGCAGCCAACCTTCGACTCGGCACGGCGAATGATTTCCTCAGGCGGAAAAGGATTGCCCTCGTAGCGCGAATTGACGACGGTGAAGATGCCACGAAGATTGGTCTTCTCCACGCGACCAGGAAGATTTCCGAATTCACGACGATCCGCGACCACACGGTACATCTCCTCGTCGTCGTTGCCGACGATAGCGAAACGCTAAAATCGAATCTGTTATCTACGTTCTCAAAGTACCGCGCTGGTTCCTTCGCCAAACATGATGATGTAACCGGCCATCGAAGGCTTCGGTCTCGGCTTGGGCGGCTCACTCTCAGGCAGCGGTTTGTTGAACTAACATAAAGTTTTTGAAAAATGAAGAAGGCTCACGGTGAAGTTGGGTCGAGCAAACTTATTCCAGTCTGCCAACGGAACACGAGCCTCGATCTTGGGCAACTCGACGACCTTGTCCGGCTTCGTGGGCCAAGTCTCAACGCCGTAGCGGCACCACGACACAAAATGCTGCGAGTTGTGCGTCTTTACGTTGTAGACCCACGGACCAATCTAGAGAAAGGCGATCTTCGAACAAGCGAAAGCAAAAACCTTAGACTCAGCTCGTGCGATGATTTCCACCACTGGCAAGATATGACGAAATCCATCCAAGCGCGCATTTGCCACGCTGAACTCGCGGGGAAGACTCGACTTCTCAACATTGACCTCACAGTCCTCGTTTCCTTGAGTCTTGATAAAGTACATCTCATTGTGGTAGCCGACAATAGCAAAGTGCTGTAAATGTGTCGTCATTAGTAATTTTATAAAGAGGAACCTGTTTGCGGTTGATCTGGAACTTGATAATGTCGCCGGGGTTCGCAAGAGGAATCGAAGGCTCCGGCCAGCCACCGTGGACACACCACTCGATGAACTTCATCGACCACTGGGCGAAGTTCATCGAACCACGAGGCTTCCAACGCCTACCAACCTGAAGATCGTCGTCAATACTACAAGGAAAAAAGGCTACCAAAAGATTGACACGATCGATGAACACAGGCGACGGCTTCGAATAGCTCCAATTGGCGGATCGCAACGAATGGCACGTAGAGAGTGGGATCTTCTTGATGATGAAATCTTCGTCCATGAACACGACCTCGTGGGGACTCACGACATAGCCGTAGACCTGAATAACCAAGACCATTTGCTGAAGAAAGGAACAAACTTCGGTGACGAAAAACGTGAACTGGACAACGGAGCCCGGAGTGAGGTCGGGAAGAAACAAGTTCGTAGTTTTAGAAAACTTCTTATAACCACCGGGCGGCATCTTCATAATGAACTATAAACTTCAATGTAGATAGAAATAAAAGAACGACGCATAGCAGATACGGAAAGGTCATGAACCAATCGAAACGAAGAACGACGAAGAAGCTCAAGAAACTTTATCAACAAGAATTATCAACAATTTGTACCAAAAGTTCAGTCTTGCAACATTCTGAAAGCATACTCCTAGCTACACGGGAGAGATCATAAAAGTGTAGACACATTGGCCTTTCAAGATTTGCATTTTGATGTTCATTCCCTTTGTCCTCGTCGCATTGAAGATGCTCAAGCCGTCAGTCGGAAGCCGACAAATCACGGCACGACGCAGCACATCATAGTCCATCTCATCGTCCGTCTTCAATGTGATGACAAGCTTCTCCAATCGTGGCCAGCCGCCGAAGACCCAATCGTGAAGAATCGCCTCTGAGAACTCCTAGAACACTTCCAATACTCTCACGTTTCAAGAAAACAAACCCGAGGTCGAATCTTTGCCTCAATTAGAGCAAGCTCGAGAGTAATTAGGTGATTGAGCGTCTTCAGCTGCTCGAGTGTGATCTCGATGTAAGCGATCTCCAACGTTAAATGATCCAGTTGGAAAATAAACGGCTTCTTGAAGAAACTCAGCGAGAAATAGGGATGACAGTAGTCGATCTTCTTGCGTATATCAGAAAGCTAAACATTTCAACGAATCGAAATCGAAGTATTGCGCTCACCGAAATCCGCGTTGATCTCAACGCCTTGGCCAATTCCTCGATTTGTTCTTCAGTGACAAAATCCTTGACGTGGCAGGGTTCAAACGGCAACACATAGGAAAATCGGAAATTGAAAGACTTGTCAGGCGCCAAAGGAAGCACCGCAACCAATGCGTTCTTCACTCTCAAGAAATCTCGAGAATGAACGTTGGTGAATGAGAAGTAATCGTAGTGAAACTTCAAAAGAATACTTCACAAGCAAAGCCAACTTACCCAGTCAAGAATTCGCTTCAGAACTGCCTTGATGGCATCATCACGCTGTCCATTCCTCTCGCACACCCACGACGTCTTTGCTTTGGGTAAAACACGAGCCTGAAAACACATTGTAGACAAAAACAACAAAGAAACGACTCACAGCTGGTTTCAGAACAAACTTCGGATTGCTCACTCCTCTGAATGAAGGAACAATCACGATCGTTTTTGCGAATTTCGTATTTTTATCTTCATCTTCGTAGCGGCACAGGTTTACCTGAACACATTGATTTTGAAGAACTATGTGAAGCGACAAACCGCGAACTCTGCAGCGTCAGTGATGACAATATCGCCGGGATGTCCAAAGAGAGGCATCACGGCTCGATTCTCTTCGAGGAACTGCTTGATTCGCGTCGAGACGCTCATCAAGCGAATGGCGACTGCCGGCGGCGAGTACAACAACGTCTAAAGCCACTACTTCTGGTCAATAATGAAGAGTTACCTCCTTCAGAATCGTGCAGCAAACTTCGCCCCAGACCTCTCTCGTCAGGATCTTCTTGCCCGACTTCACATTCTTCCTTTTGTTCTTTCGCGTCATTCTCTTCCTATACCTCGAAATTTGCAATGACCACAATATGTCTAACAATACTTAACCGATCTTTGCTGAACGGGATGACTTCGACAAGAACGACTGTCAGAAAACTTCATTCACAGAATAACCAATTGACAAGTGAGGCAACAATAGTAATAAGATCATCTCACAAGTCATAACGAAAGGCAAGTTGAGAGTGAGACTTCTTCTTCCACACTTCGAAGGCCGCTTTCATGTCTCCACCAGCCTCTTGCACTTTCATCAAACCGTCGTACATCTCACGATTATCTTTCACCTAGGCAACTTTTAATTGCAAATAACATTCCAGCTCACCATCACATACTTTGGCGTCCAGAGTTGAACCAACACTTCGATTTGGCTGTTGCTGATCATATCGCCGGTAGCAAAGTTTTCGATTCCCAAGTAGGAAATCTTCTGAAACACAGGAACAGCCAGTTTCAGCGCATCCTTCACGACAGTGAATTGCTTCGGGGAAACGTCGGCAAGCATCACCTTGTTGAAGTAGTACTAAACAAAAGAATGATCACTAAGGAAGATTCGCTCACCCATTCGAAGACGCGCTTGAGCATTAACTTGAGAGCGTAATCGGGATTTGGTGTGAAGACTTGCCACGAATTCTTCGCCATACCTTGAGAATTAATGCGCTAAAGACAAAAACAAATTAGTAAAAAAGGAATCGCGACCAACCCAAAGAATCAAGTCCTTGGTCTCGACCGGATTATAAACGATGCAGATGATCTTCTCAATTCCTTCATTCTTCTCATGAGGGGCATCTTCGTTACAGAAATCCAGGAATACCTACAAGCATGTGTTCATCCGAGACTCTCTAGAGATTTAGAGACAAACCTTGAAACGCTGAATTGGTGTCATGTACTCGACGGCGAAGCGACCCGAGAACGCAAAAACGGGCATCTTCTGACGATTTTCCTCAAGGAATTTCTTGACTTGTTTCGAGACGATCATCATTCGAATGGCAATAGCAGGCGGTGAGCGCAGCAACGTCTAAAGAATATCTTTCCCGAATAAGAACCTGCACATACATTCTGGAAGATCTTGAAGCTAACGTCGCTCCAGACCTCCTTGGTCAAGACCTTCTTGATCACTTTCGCGTTCTTCCTCTTGTTCTTTCGCGCCATCGTTAAGAACCACTTCTAAGCATCGCACATACTAGCTCACGACTTCACAGACATCAAAGTAAGCTTCGATCACAACGATGAGCGAGTCATTCTCTAAGAACGAGCTCGAAAACTTTATCGCACTCGAAACAGAAAATTTCGGAAAAGGTTTTCCTAACCGATTCAGAAATATAACAAGAACAGAAAAGCCCACCTTCACAACTTCTATATCGCATGAATAACAAAGTGCTTAAGATGTTAGATTCTCCCGCTATCAGTCACTTCACTTGTTATCATGATAGATTTTGAGGTGAATGCCGCCAAGCGTCAGAGAGAAGACCACGTCGACGTCCATCCTTCGGCACTTCGCCGCATCACGATAGTACTTGCCTCGCATCGGAAGACGTCCGACGACGTCTTGAAACAAGCACGATTCGCAGTGGACTTTCGCCGTGTTCACACTGATCGTGAACGCCTTCAACTTCTTCCATCCACCGCCAAACCATGGACGGATCATGCTCTCGTGGAATTCCTTAAGAATTGTTGTTTCAATAAAGAATCAGAATTTCTTACAATGGCAGTGATCTTTGGCTTCTCAAGACGAAGATCGACAACGACGAGATTGCTCAGCGATTCGAGATGCTTCGCTGTGATGGGCATTTCAATTCCCGTAAGCCAAATCTCGGTGAGCTTCGCAATACACGGCTTCTCCATGAGGGTGGCAGGAATGGCCAACGGAGCCTGAAGAACGTTTTTCTTACAAACACTTTTCCCCCTCCTCACCTTCATATCGCACGTCACCTCGATTTCCTTGGTTCTCAAAAGATTCGACAGCTCCGCGATTTGATTCTCATCCAGGAATAGATCCGTCACGTCGTAGTCGCCTTTGTAGCGAATAATCAAGCCGATTTCGTGTTTCCGCGGCGGGGTTTCTTCCAGGATTCCCTTGATTGTGGCGAAGCAGGACGGCGGCAAGTTCGTAATGTTCATCCCGTAGAACTCGTACTGAACACATCCTTACATATAATAAAACGCGACGGTTTGCGTGCTGTCACGGTTTCAAATTTCCGGCGCGCGCGCCAAAATTCGCGCGGGTTACGGTAGGCCAGGCTACGGTAGGTCAAAAGTTGATCC
>JAQIXL010002591.1:0-12578 GCA_034700245.1 Poikilolaimus oxycercus | reverse complement strand
CCAGACGAAATTAAACACCGTTTCAGAGTCGCGGCACCTAGGGCTGTCGAAAGGTGATTTTTAAGGAAAAATCTGGGATTCGACTTTTTGACTTGCATAAACGGGTATTTGAGTCTTACAGAGAACGTCTTTTAGTCAGACTTGAGGTCACGTCAAGCACTCGTCGCCTCGTCAACGTCCCCGCTTCTCGGCCTCTAAGCGTAAACGGTCGCTCGATCGGCCCAGTCTTGTTGTTACATTTGTCAGTTGTTCCGTGGTGTGGGGAAGACCGCTGCGGGTACCATTAGAGCGTGATATGCTCAAGCAAGGAAGAAACAAGCAGCAATACCCAACGTCAAAATCGACTCGCTAACATTGTTCGAACCAAAAAACACTCCCTTGTGAGGGGAAGCCGACGCCGCCGCCCTCGACACGGCGGAAGAGGGAGAGCTGCGCAGGAAGAGCTGCCGTCGCTGATCGAATTGTCAGCATTTCGGGATAAAATCTAATCAAAACCATTCGAAACAGTCAATTTCAAGTTTCATCAAGGTCAACTGGAAACTGACACCTTAGGACTGAGTGGTCCATTTTGATCACTTTGGTCCCGATGCTGATGGAGTGGAGTCCTTCTTCCTGAGTCTGTAAAGTGAGAGGCTCAATGAATAAATGTTCGTATCAAAACTTGAACAGCGAACAATCTCCAAAAAGACCGTCGATCTGTCACTGTCGCCGAAAAATTTCCCTCCATCAAGTACAATGCAACAACTAAACGTGAAGGAATGGAAGTTTCCTTCTAGCCCGCCTGAAACCATCAAACGGCGAAATAGATGACGGATTCACATCACTTCGAAGCCTGCAAAGTCTGACAAAGAAAATTTAATCCTTTTTCTCCGATCCACGCTTTTATTGAAATCATTGTAAAATTGCATTCAAAGTGGGCGACCTGAAACTGTCAAAAGACCCCCGAGATGCTGCGATTTTTGCTAACGCGGAGATTTGTTATTGAAAAGAAACCAAATGTACAGACTTGTGTACTCTTTGAATTGCCAAAAATGAGAATGAACTGGGGCATCAAGTGCCAGTTGTTTCCTTAGTCTGCCTAAAATAAATAATACAAAGAAGGGAAGATGCAATGTTTTCCACTCCAATCAAAATTTTCTGAAACAGTCAATTCTTAGCGTCGCGTAAACTTGAAAACGTGATTCTTCAGCCCGCGTTGTTGCCTTGTCGGATTCGTGAGTGAGAAGAGGATTTCCTACACGGATGAGGGACGGCGCCAAAAAGACTCTGTTGGCAAGGAAGAAGATGACCACGATTGCGGGAGACTAGTCTCCGGTCAAATCAAAACTGCCCGAAACAGCCAATTGCTACGCCACTTTGGAACTTGAAGACGCTTGAGAAAACTCGGTTTCGCTCCTCGTCTTCTATCTCAAACCGCAAGTCTTTATATGAACTTGCACACCAACGCATTCTCCGTCGACTTATTGCTGACCAAAAGATTTCTAACGTTTTCAAACTAGCCTGCAACTGTCAGATGCCAAAATTCCTGGATGTCTTGCATTCAAATGAAACGTCGGCATTGAATCTTCGAGCATTATGAGTTGTCGAACTAATGAACAGCCTGGAATGCGTGTTTGTTTAGTGTGCAAGCTTTGCAAATGTGCAACTGTCTCGAAGGGGCTGTTGTGAAAAACGGTTTCTTTCCCAAAGGAGCGGAATTGACCATTATTGCTGGCAACCTTAATTTGTGGCTTTCATTATGATCAGAAACCGCGATGTGCTCACTAAAAATGCTTGAAATGTCACAAGATCCCAACTCTACACGGCACAGGTCATTCGAAGAAACAATGCTGCCGGCTAGAAAATCTGGATGGTTCGCGCGGCGTCGAGGTAGTGAAGCTCGATGTGAAAGTACACGTCTTCCACTTCAAGGGGCGTTTCTCAGATCTGAGATTCAGTGATTCTTGTTCGAGGACGAGACGAAATGACTACAAAATGGCAAACCCGCTCATGTTCAGTTCTGCTCTCGTTCGACACCACCTTGCACGTTGCACAATCTTCATGCAACATCGTCACCAGGCAATTGTCGGAGAAAGGAGTTTCAAGCTGGCAAGTCAGAGCTTGCTTTGCTATTGTTTCCTTTATGCGTTTTTTTCCGATTCGACGTTTTGATTGCGAAAGAAAGTTTGAAACAGCAAAGATGTCATCTTGCAGTTTCACTGACTCAATAAGATTTTGGGCAACCGTCACGCTCATTAGTATCACTCCCGTTTACCACAAAAAGCGATTCTCACATAGTACAGGGCAATGATTTCGGTACAGACCAACGACCCGGACTTGGTGTTGACGGTGATCGTGATGCCGGCGGGAGCTGAGCCCGTTGCCCCCCCCCCCCTCTCCTCTAGAGGCGAAGAAAGAGGAGGAGGCGGCGGAGGGAGCTGCAAACAACGTCATCGAATTCAAACTCCAATTTTCAGTCCCAATCACAGATTCAAAGCCAGACACGAAACTGCGCCACTTCAAAATCGACCATCTTAATCGTTCTTCTCCTGGTGCCATCTGTATTCAATGAATATATGTCTTCTTTGCCTTATAGGAAAGGCATCGTTAGAGACTACAAGAGCAAGGAAAAAATGAGAAGGAAGGAACACACCTACATCTCTACGAAATCGACTCTCTTACAGTTGTTCTCCTCTTAATCATGATCTGAAACAGTGAAGTACTTGGAATTCAGTCGCTGCTTCTATTCCTGCAAGAGGGGATAGCAAAGCTGAGGACCTCTGGGGAAAACGTGCAATGAATGGAAGCGATCCCCATCGAGTCTGCGGTCTAGTTTCACCAAAGTGGAATTCTCTGAAACGGCGATGCGCAGATTCTTCTTCTCCTCCTGCCAACATAATTCCGTCGGTCAAAGCAATACTCTTAGCGACACAGCATTTAGACACACCCCCAGCATCCAACATTGAGGCAAACTTGTTGCCACTCGAATCAAAACTGTCTGAAACAGTCAATTCCCAGTGTCAAATAAATTTGAAACCCTGATTCTCCAATTCATTTTGATGCCTTGTCGGATTCGTCAGTGAGAAGAGGATTTCCTGTAAGAGGTGACGTTGATAAGACGCTGTTGGTACGAAAAAATATGCACATTGATTGTCCCATCTTCACATGCAGTGAGAGAGTGATCCCGTCGGCAAGAAGGCGTTTTCAGCCAGCTGATCACTTCCCGCCCAATTTTCTCAGTTTCTCCAATAAATGAAATAGAAGTTGGTGGAACGCGGGTTTCCAAACCTCCTACAATGCTTCTACAATAAATGCCTGGAAGTGTAGAAGCCGTGAAAAGTCCGAAACGGCAAAGAAAAGAGAAATTCAAGGTGCACTTTCTCTAGGCAGTCTGGGATTGCGGAAGGCTTATCTCCGGTCTAATTAAGTCTGCCCGAAACTTTCAATTCCAAGGGAGAACTTGAAAACGCTTGAGAGACTGCGGCTCCCTCACTGCACTTTGTTGCCTCGCCGATCCATTGGCACATCGAAGCAGCAAAAGGAAGATCTTCTGCACAACAGAGATCGCTCCAAACTTGCAAGCCGCATTCCTCTCCGACCAAAACATTTTGTAGGCTTTTCAGACTAGCCTGAAACTGTCAGATGAAGTTCTTTGCTGTCCTGCTTTCAGATGAAACGTCGTCTTTCCGTCACATCGGATGGGGAAAAAGATCATTCCAAAACCTCTTTCGGACTTTTCAAACGTTACGAGTTATCGACTGAACAGCCATGCTATTTGTCTATTGTACAAACTTTGAAGCCGCCAACTGCGCCCAACCGTTGTCTCGGTGTTTTTGGGAGCCAATGTGCAATGAAAATATGCGCAAACGTGTTCGGAATGGTGAAGAAGAGAATAGCAGAGATCGTGCATTGTACTAAGCATCAGTTTCCTCTCAAATCTGCAAGTTGAAACTGCAAGCCTCTCCGTTGAAGTCCATCTCCTGAAGGTGTACCATCTATCGTAGAAATTAATACAATACAAACCTCGGAACACATGCCCGCTCACCATTGAAGAAAGCTCGTCTCCATTCCAATCAAGACCTTCTGAAACAGTTAACTCTCGAAAACGAATGGGACGGTGTAGTTCTTCAGTCGACTTTGGTGTCTCGTCGATCTGTCGACAAATCGAAGGAGCAAGTTGACGGTCGCCTCTCCTTCACGATCTCAAACTGCATGCTCACACCATTCTCGATAATGCGGGCAGCTGATCTCAACATGCTCAACTCGCTGTCTGCTTCAAAAACTCAGAGGGAAGCAGTCGGGAGGTCGGGGATTGTGGATTTCTCTGGATTCATTGATCGGATTGCACTCATATTGTCGGCAATCTGGGATAAGATCCAATCAAAGCTGTCCGAAACAGTCAATTGCAAGCTTCATCAACGTCGACTGGAAACTGACAGCTTAGGTTCGAGGGGCGCATTTTGATCATTTCGGTCACTGAAAAAGTGGTGTCCTTCTCCTGGAGTGTGTAGAGTGGGAGATTTAAAAGGAAAAAATGCTGGTATCAGTACTTGAACAATGAACAATCTCCAAAGAAATGCCTATTGGTCAATTGTCGCCGAAAATGTTTCCTCCATCAAATACAACAACTAAACGTGAAAGAAAAGAAATTTTCTTCAATCCAGCCTGAAACCGTCAAGCGACGAAACAGGGATTCTCATAGCAGTTTGAAGTCTACAAAGTCTCAGACAATTTCATAACAAAGAAAGATGCAGTGTCATTTGATTAACAATACGCGCGCCAACCCTGAACATGCACTAATTTGATGATCTTGAGTGCTCCATATCATTTTTGCACCGTTGCACCAGAGTTTGCCGCGCTCAAGCCGTGTGCTCAGGGTGGACAGATCATGGACGTAATTCATTCTATGCAATGCTCCTTTCTTCACCATTTTTTGCTTTCGTGACTCATCAGTCTCCGTCGTATTGGCACCAATTCAGACTTCTTCTGAAATGAGGAAGTTGAAAATGCGAAGTGCATCTTCCTGAAGTTCTTTTTCACCTATCATAGACTGAAGAGAAAAACGCGAGCACTCAGATTATTGGACCCGCTGCGTCATTTGACAATTTTTGGGGTATGTGAAACAGCGATATGAAGAACATCCCTCACCAAGTGCAGCCATTACAATTTTGTACTATAGATTGGATAACTGAAAACAACGCATTACGCAACTGTGAGAATAGATTGCCAGCATTCTAATCAAAACTGTTTGAAACAGTCGACTCGAAGGCTCGGCTGAATGCGAAAACGCTCTTAAGACCGCGGTTCCCAAATTTGCACTGTTGTCTCGTCGATCCATCGACAAATCGAGTGGCGAGGCAAAGAATCCCGTGTACGAGCCTGAAACCGCTGGCTCAAGCAGCAACGACTATTTACAGCAGTTTCATCGCCAGAAATTGGACAAGCTCCACTTGAACGCGTTTCCTTCGTTGCAAAGCATAAACACGACGTTGTGAACTTTCACGACAGACATACAAAGTCCAAGACAATTTCATTCCTTCCTGTTCCATGTGACACCATTAGTGAGCTCACCGTCAGACTGCACTTAAAGTGAGCAACCTGAAACGGTCAAAACAACCCGAGGCGCATTTCTCTTGGCGTGGAAATTGCGAAGACATATTGAAAAGCGATCAAATGTTCGCTGTTGTGTATTCTTTGAATCCGGCAATTGCCTTGAAGAGCTTGAACTGGGCATCAAGTGCCAGTTGTCTGCCTAAAATAATACAAAAAAGGAAGACGCAATGTTGTTTGTCCTTTGATGTAAGTGCGCTAACCCTGAACATGCCCTAATTGGGTGGTCTTGGTGCTCCATAGTCATTCACATTTCTTCGTTGCACCAGAGGTTGCTGATTTCCTAGCCGCATTTTGATGGATAATCTCTTCGTTATTGTGCTTATGAGATGCCAATGCTCACACTCTGTCGTGAAGAAGTCTTGTGTTCAGGATTCAGAGATCATGGGCGTTATTCTTTCATGCAACACTTCTTCCTTCGCCTTTCTTTGCTTTCATGACTCATCGGTCTTCGTCTCATTGGCATAAATTCAGATTTCTTCTAAAATGCGGAAGTTGAAAATGTGAAGTGCATTTTCCTGAAGTTCTTTTTCACCTATCATATCGTAGAAGAAGACTGAAGGCAAATGCAAGGCCTCAGCTTATCGGACCCGCGTGGTTATTTGACACCTTCCAGGGTTTGTGAAACGGCGATGTGAAGAGCATCGCGCACCAAGTGCTGCCAATACAATGCTTATAGCTTCGATAACTGAAAACAACGCACTACCCAGACTTCACCGAGTGAGAATACATTGCCAGCATTCTAATCAAAACTGTTTGAAATAGTCGACTCCAAGTCCCGCTGAACTCGAAACGCTCAACTCTTCGTGCTGTGATTCTTCATTCAACGACGGTCGTTTTTACGGAAATTTATTACGGCTCATCTGAAACAAGAAAGCGATTATGGGATTCAGTCGCTTTCCAGAAGGGATGCAGTCGAATACTTGCTATCGCATCGCAACTTGTGTGAGATTCTCCGCTTATTGAGCTCGCGATCTCGTTTAATCCAACTCGGATTGCCCGAAACGGCGATATGCGGACCATTCTCTGCATGTTGCCATCACAACTTTGTGGAGTACACAGGAACAAAACTCACGCCGATGGACGAATCAGTGAGCAAGATTCTCTCCCTGGAATCAAATCCGTCTGAAACAGTCAATTTCATGCCTTCTCTGAACTATAGAAAAATTTTGGAAGGGTGTAGCTCCAATTCATCTTGTTGCCTCGTCAATCCGTCAATAAACAGATCGAAGTGAAAAGACCTCATGAAAAACAGTTACAAATGCATCTTCTGCAAGCAAGTAATGAGACTTTGGCATTGAAGAGAGTCTCTTGATCCGAAGGAAGATGGCACTCGTGCGAAGTCTTCGTTGAGTGTTTTCATGCGCAGTTCATGGCATTCGCCTGGAAGAGCGACTACGGCGGCTATACGGCGACCGTTTTCAGCCAGGGGATATTATCAAGCTCTAGGAACTTGGAGAGTCCACTTTGTCGCCTCGTTCATCCATCGACGCATCGAAGCAGCAAAGCCGAAGATCTTCTGCACAACAGACGTCGCTTCTCCTTCTCGATCTCAAACTACACTTTTTTTTCTTGTAGTGGGTCTGCAAATTCTCATTGTTCTGATCAGAGATAACTGGAAAAGATCATCGGCAATTGTTGACGAGAAGACTTTCAATGGGAGTGAACATCCACGTGCAAAGATGATACTAAACACGAAAGAAAGAGCCTGAATTTTCAACCAGCCTGAAACCGTCAAATGTTGGCATGCTTGAGCGTCTGAAATGGAAATCTGCAGCCCTGTTTCAAGATTTTCGTTTTTTTAAATTAGCGTTAGAAGAAACGAGTGGTGCCTGATGCTCTTGAAGTAAAAGTGAGCGACCTGAAACTGTCAAATCGTGCGTCAAAACTAATAGCGCGTCACGCTATGTTGGCTTACTGTTAGCCGAAAATGCTGGAAACTACTGTATGAGTGAACTACGAAGACGTTTTCTAGGGAAAGAGAGGAAATCATTTTTGAATCATTTGCTTTTTTCAATAAGAACTTGAACCCGGCGCCATTCGCTTTGTGATCAAATTGCCAACCTGAAACGGTGAGCCGAGACATTCTGCGTCGACTATTCTCAATGGTTGGACAGATTGTAAATCAGGAGGTCTATCATGCGTTCCGCCGTTTTACGCAAGGAAAACCGCAGTTTCTGCTTTCATGTAAATAAACCAATCTCAAATCGTGGTAGTAGCACACGGGCGGTGGCTCATTCAACCTTTATAACACTTCAAGCACTGGTCGCTTCGTCAAGGTCCTCGCATTCCTGCCTCTACTCATAAGCGATCGCTCGATCGATCAAGTCTTGTTGTTGCGTTTGTCAGATGTTCAGTGGAAAACAAATAAAAATTGCAACAATTCCGTCTTATCTTCTTTGCTGTAGACAGAAGTAAAGACACAAGAGAGTGAGATGCTCTGCAAAGGGAGAAACAAGCAGCAACATCTCCAATCAACTCCAATCAATTGTTCTCCGGTTATTGGCGATCTGAAACCGTGAAGCATTTGGAATTCAGTCGCTGTCTCCATTCGTTTAAGAAGGGATAGCAAAGTTGACACTTTTGTGCAAAAAATGCATTGGATGGTATTCAAATCAAATTCTACTAAATTCGGATTGTCTGAAACGGCAGTGTGGGTACCGTTTTTTCTCGTGCTGCCATCATTTTGCGGATTCAATCACCAAATTCCTGAGACTATTGAAGGCAAATTTATTTCCACTTTAATCAGACTATCTGAAACAGTCAATTCCAAGTTGCCTCTAAACTTGAAAACGTCTTGAAGAGTGTGATTCTCCTATACACTTCGCTGCCTCGTTCAACTTGTCACTATGAGGAAAGATCTCTTATACGACGAGAAAAAGTGTTGAAGTGGGACTGTTTACACGAAATCACTTGTGCGAAGTCCTCATTGAGAGACTTGTGTCATGGGCAGTGTTTGAGGTGTTTTGCCTGCAAAATCTCGTGACGATCATGGAATGCTTGTCTCCGATCTAAACAAAACTGCCCGAAACAGTCAATTCCAGGCCACCTCTGAACTTGTAAATGCTTCAGATTCTCCAGTTCACATTGTTGCCTCATTGATCCATCGACGCATCATAGCAGTAAAGCGGAAGATCTCCTGCACAGCACAAATTCTTTTCGATCTCAAACTGCACGGCCTCGACTACTCATCCATTCGACGGGAGAAACTCGCACTGCTCACAATCAGATCACTAGCTCAAAGAGGCAAATGAAAAAGATCTAGGAACAACGCGAGTCCTCTCTCACTCTTGAGATGCTGAGGTCACTACCAACAATGCTTGGCCACGTTGTAAACGCGTCCTGTGCGGCCGTGGTAGACCTGGAAAGACTCCGATTGCAAACAATTCCACGAACAATGATGAAAACGAACGAAGCCGGACCAACCTTGTGTGGTAGGCCTCGCTGGAAGGCGCCGTTTCCTTTGATGTCCACGATGTCGCCGCGACGGTAGCTCCTGTAGAAGGTGCTCAACGGCTTCACTCCATGGGAGCGAAAGCTGCGGGGAGAAGTTCAAAGCTTTGTCGATATTCCCATTTTCAAGTGCAAAGTCGGTCTCCGCTCCATGAAGGGAGCATTTTCATGCCACTCAAGCAAATTTTCATCTCACATCAGAGCGATGTCATTTGTGCACATCGCGTTGCTCTTCAGCGGACAGGTTAGCCTCCTCTCTTCCTCTTCAAGCTCTCTCTTTCAGAAGATGATCGACAGCGACAGCGACAGCGATAAGACGTTGCCGCCGCCGTCGCCGGCCGCTGCACCCCCGCCAACCGGCCGCAAGGTCTGCCAAGAAGGAGACAGAAGAAGGAGGAGAGTGCAGTGGCTCCTGAAGGGTCTGTGCAAGAAGGGCGTCTCCGACGTCAAGTTCGAGATCCGTCGCACCCCCCGTTAGAGGAGACCCGCGAATAAATCTTCCTCTGTTGTGACTGTGTGGATCAGACCTGGATGAAACTGGCCAAGACCGGGTGCCCAGTGCCAAGCAGCAATCTAGCCGCACAGCCTGTTGGATGAGAATAAAGGGCAGCCACCTTTCTCGGTGGGGAAATCGGTTGAAAAGCAAATACACCTAGCCACGTGAGGACGGCGCAGCCTAAGTGGTCAAAGACGCTCAGGCTTCGATTCCACTTTCTCCAGGAAAAATTTATTCGCGGCGCGATTAAAATAAGTTTTCACAAGAATGGCAAACATAAAGAATGAAAGAATAATCGGAGATGACGGACTTCTTCAGTCTTCTCTTTCGAAGATCCTCCCCTTCAGCCGTCACATCAGCGTCAGTCTAAGTTCAAACGTCAGAAACGGACTCGTGCCACAGACCTCCTTTCGGAGTTTCCTTGTCTTCCATCATTTCCTCTTCCTCAGGCAGGGTGTTCTCGAAGATCTCGGACTCCATGTCCGTCTTGTTCACTTCGTCGATAGCCTCTTCAGGCCGCGTATCATCTGAAGACACAAATTGTGAAAAGTTCAAACTCTAACCATCCGTGGCTTGATCGAGATTGTCCGGGTGTCCAACCTCCTCGCTGGCTTCTTCAAGCTTGCGCACCATTGTGCGACGCCTCTTCGGGTGCAACTCCTTTTGGTGCGTTTCCCACACAACTAAAGCTAAATATTGTACATGAACAACAGTAGAGATCGCTCTTCCTTCTCGATCACAGACTGCACGCTCACAGCAAAGGGCAGATGAAAATGGAAACCGATACTTGTTGGCGAAAAGACTTTCAGCTTGGGGATGAAAAAACTGCTGTACAAAATGTTACCAAGGGCGACAAAAAGTGCTTGAATTTTCAACCAGCTTGAAACCGTCAAAACCTTCTTGGGCGTCTGAAATGGAAGTCTGAAGCCGCGTTCCGAGAGACTTTTATTTTTGCACCCGGCGTGTGAAGAAGCGAGTGTGAACGCAGCTGTTCAACTCAAAAATGAATGATCTGAAACTGTCGAATTTCTCACAAGGAAAACTCGCTTTGCTTCGATTTTGCTTAAGATTTGTTCGTAACCCCCCGAAATTTGCTTTGACAGCAAATCTCTTGAAATATTTTCTTAAAATTTTTAGCTGACAAGACAAGAAGTCTCGGAAGATGAAAGCAAGCATCAAACTCACTCTTCAGCTAAAAGCAGCATCATGAAACCAAGAAAGAGAACGGAGTGCTCTCTTTCTCTCTCTCGGATAAACTCCCACAACTGATGTTTTCCATTTAGACAACGACTGAAACCGCTGACTCGCGGCTGATCAAGTCGTGTTGTTGCGTTTTTCATTTTTTCCGTGTTCAGTGGAAAAGAAAAAACTGTGCACAACTTCGCCTTATCTTCCTCGCTTTGTTGGGAACACTTCGGTTGAGACAGCCACTTGTGATATGCTCTACAGCCACCCAATCACATTGATCGTCCTCCGCTGTTCTCCAGTTATTTGCGATCTGAAACAGTGGGGCATTTGTTATTCAGTCGCTGCCTCTATTCGCGCAAGAGAGGACAGCAATGCACAGCAATTTTCGGTTTAAAAAATGCAATGAATGAAAGCGATATCCATCGACTCCGCGGTCTGGTGTCACCAAATTGGAATTGTCTGAAACGGCGATGCGCAGATCGTTCTTCTCCTGCCGCCAAGATGATTTCGTCGACCAGCGAACAAAACTGTCGGCGAGACAACAATATCATACCAAAATTTTTCTCCCTCAATACCAATATTGATGAGACTTCTTTCTAATGAAAGCTGTCAGAAACAGTCAATTCCAAATCTTCTCTAAACTTGAAAACGTGTTCGCCAATTACTTTGTTGCCTTGTCGGATTCGTCAACGAGAAGAGAATTCCAACAAAAGTGAGAGGTGCTGTTGAAACGACGCTGTTGACACTAAAGGAGACGCACACTGATTGTCCCATCTTCACACACCCGGCGCAGGCGCGTCACGCATTTGCCTTGCCGAGTGATCCCGTTGGCAAGAAGGCGTCGTCAGCCAGCTGAACACATCCTGCTCAATTTCCTCAATCTTTGCCGGGCAGTCAGGCACGCACATGACTGCGCAAGGCTTGCCTCCAGTCTAATTAAAACTCCCCGAAACAGACGATTGCCAGGTCATCTTGAAACTTGAAAACACTTGAGAGACGGTGGTTCCTCCACTTCAACTTGTTGCTTCGTCGATCCATCGGCATATCGAAGAAGTAAAACGAACGATCTCCTGCACAACAGAGGCCATTTGTCTTTCTTCGTCTCGAATTCCGCGTCCTTGCCTTCCCTTCTTTTGGCCCACCAACATCCCATTACCAAAATTTCGCGAACAAACGCTCAGAAACATCCGCGACAAAAAGTGCTTGAATTTTCAGTCAGCCTGAAACCGTCAAATGTTGGCATTCTTGAATTGGAAGTCTGAAGCCTGCAAGGGATTTCCATTTTGAACTTTTGCACGAAGAAGCAAGTGGATCAGTCGCTCTTCAGAAGAAAAGCGAGCGGCCTGAAACTGTCGAATGCCTCACGAAGGAAAATTCGCGAGTTGTTCATGAGACAACTGCTGTTCTATCTTATGGTCACAACGGCTCCACCGCCAGACATTTGACCAAATCACTCTCATCAAGGAGAACGTTGATTTTCGTTGTCTGGTGCAGAATCTCCGAGTTTCGAGCACCACTTTTAGTGAAGCATGACGATGGTGATGGTGAGAAAAGAATCCGCATAGGAGTTGTTGCTGTTGAAGAAACGGTTTCCACAGAAACGGATGAAATCAAAGGATATTGCTGGCGAACCATAACTTCTTGCTTTGTGAGTGATCAGAAACCGCGATGTGATTACTAAAAAATGTTTGAAATCATGAACCGAAATTTGGCATATTCTAGCGTTGCTCTGCATTGCCATCAGAGGTGTGCGTTTTACGATTTACGGTTTTACGGTTTTACGGATTTTACGGGTTTTTACTTACGGTTTCTTACGTTTTACGTTTTCCGTAAGTAGACCCGTAAAACGTAA
>JAQIXL010002590.1:0-12578 GCA_034700245.1 Poikilolaimus oxycercus | reverse complement strand
TAAACGGCGACCTGTGTGTGTTCGTAACGCTTTCAAATTTCTGGCGCGCACGCCAAATTCGCGCGCGGATTACGGTAGGCCAGGCTACGGTAGATCACAATTCGATCTATCCGCCCGAAGGGCGGCGGTGGTCAAGGAGAAGGAGAGGGCCGAGGTAGTATTCTATGCAGCTCCAGTGGCCGAGGGGGAGGAGAGGGGCCAGGCAGTATTCTATGCAGAGAGGAGGCGGTTGTGAGTTGGTGAAGATGAGAGCATCCCAGAGGGAATTGAAGGTGTGTCCGCCGGAGGCGGACACTGTCCTTAAATTCTAGGAGAGGGGGGCTGGGGGGCGAAGCCCCCCAGCCAGCCGGGACCCCGCCGGAGGCGGGGGCACGGCCGGTACCTCAACACTTGCCCTCTCTAGAGTTTATCGTAAGAGCATTTGACTGCACAGCGCGTTTCAACAAGTGATTATTGCACTCAATTGTGGCACAATCTGGCCACATTCGCCAAAAGTGGCTAATTCTGAGAGAAAAATAGCTGTTTGAGCTCAAAAGTGCAACATTTTTCGCAGAAATTGAGAGACAAAAATTTTTCGGATTTTTCGTCCGAAAATCCGAAAAACGAAAAACGAACAATCCGAACAAAATAAGCCGAAAAAAGCGAAAAACGAAAAACGAAGAACGAAAAATTTTCCCAGCCCTGCTACGCATTAATGATGCGTTGAAGCATGCGCAATGAAAGGGATGAATAGTTTATTGATGGCTGACATGCAAGCATTCCAGCCGCGTTTGTGAAGTCGCAGAATCCATGCGGACGCATTTGCTTCTTGCGTTTGAGAAATTTTTCCCTTGCGCCCTCATTTTTAATAAGACTTTGCCCTCACAAGATCGTTGAAGTGCAAACTTTTGCTGTTCGTTAGCACTTTGGTCCAAAGCAAAAACTCGTAACGCATTTACACGCTTATTTTTCGTCGCTTTAATTTGCTGCGCGGACGCTTACTCATTTTGCGTCTTATTTTACAGCGTCTGTTTCATGTTTTTGCTTGCAGGACCTCATACACAGGACCTCCCTCGCTTGCCGTAGATGCAAGTTCTCATTTTCAAGAATCAAGAAGAAACGGCAACTTCATAGCTCCGAACAGGTGCATGATCAAAATGCAACTGCAAGAAGAGGCGACCAACATCTACCGCTGGTTGAGTCACTGAATCCTTCATCGATGTCATCAACGTGGAAAAGGAGAACATAACTATTCGGATTCAGTCATCCATGTTCGATACATTCGGAGAAAGCAAGGTCGAGAAGGGCTTTGGTGTTAACTAGAGAAAGGACAAGCAACTGTCTGCTTCAAGAGTCCATGTGCAGCACAACAACGCAAGCCTCAGTGATTTGGATAGCATCCGCAGCGAGTTACAACTCGACAGTACGTTCTGCGTTTTATAATAAAAGAAGCATCCGATCGCTCAAAATCGCTCATCTCATCTCTCTCTCTACGGCACGAATGAAATTCATTGAATGTTGGAACTTCAAAGGACATTTTTGATGAACAAAAGGATCAAATAAATGCAAGTACTGCTCTGATTGTTTTTTGCTCTGCTGCCTTACTTGTAGCGAACGTTATTCGAACATAAACCTGTCTCTGTTTCTATGTTCCGTGCTTGAGATAATACAGCTGATTCTTTATATCCGGAACAAAAAATACGACGTATGTCGCTGTTTGCTGAGTTGTCATCATCGCTTGGTTTCCCGCCCATCGAGTCGAATTCGTCGAAAAAATGATTCTGATTGTCAACGTGCAAGATCTGCACGCGGCGATCCAACATGCGTGTTGCCGACCCGCTCCCATTGCATTCGTCGATTGGTAACGCCTAAAGCTGACGAAATAAATTAACAAGAAAAAAAACGTACGCGTGGTTTGAACAGAGGGCGGCCAGTGATGCCAGCAATATATTGTAGTCCACCGCACTTGTCTTGCCGCAACCCGAGGGCTGAAAGAACAACACTCATGGAGATCCCTTCTTAGGTTCTTTGCCGAAGAAGAAGTCGAACCAGTTTGAGAAGTAATCCATTTTAGGTCAACGCATTCTATTGTACGAACAATAATCTTCTTCCTCGAGTTGCATTTGGTGTTTGTAAACGACTAAATAAAAATGTTTTGGATACACATATTTCTTCGCTTACGTGTTTCTGCGAAAGCGCAATTGTCTCGAAATGTCCATGAAGCTGATTGTGAGCTGCTTCTTGAAAATGATCTTCGATTCGATGCAGTTGAAATCCTGCATTGCTAAATTGAGCATGCTTTGGAAAGCAATCTTCCAATTCTTTCTGCTTATGCCAGTCATTTACAGACCGAAGCATGAGAATTCAATTATGGAAATCTGAAAAAAAATGCGAAATTACTAATTCTCGAAAGAAACGAAAAGGAAAGAAAACGCGCGCGGGTTACACAAATGTTTCGATCAATTGAGAAAAGAAATGAGTCATGAGTGAGGGGCGCTCGCTTTTAGCAGAGGTCGCTTCTTTTTGATCTCTCCGCCGCACGACAAATGACTCTTCATGAATACCCCGTTCAGTTTCTGTGCTTTCAGCTGAAGTTGTGATGAAAGCGCGATTACCGCCGATCTTGTCGCCGCTCTACAGACGTTCAAACAGATGTTTGTGCACTAAAATTGCAACGATCAATGTCTTTTCCATTCAGCTCCTCAGTTTATATTCGTTATTTGCTGCCGGGATGATTTGAGTCATTTTGATATCTTCATGGAAACGTTTGCAGTCACATGATCGCGGATGCGACTGCTGTTGGAATTCATTAGCACTTTCGTCCCACGAGTAAATTGAGAGTGCGAAGTTTTGCCGTTTATTAACACAATTGTTCCTCGAGTGAGGTGTTCTACCTTTTCATGCTCATTCTTCGTCATTTTATCTCGGCCGTTCTTCCAATACCTTGCTACAATATATTGCAATGTATTAGTGCGTATTCGGCGCGCGCGCCAGTTCTTTGTATTTCGTGCGTCTTGAGCTTTTAGGCCAGTCTCGGGTTTGGGGCTCGTGAGAAGAGGTTGCGTTGTGGCTTGAGGTTTGCATGTGGTTTTGCGTCTTTCTTTTGGAAGTAAAGCTCTTTCTTCTCTTGATCGAGAGTTGGAGCACGTTGGGTTTCAGTTTGGAAGCAAAAGAAAGGGAACAGGGTCCTTCTTGCGCGGGTTCATCCCACATGATAGCGAAGCCACGTCGTCTTGGCGTTACAATATCCACGAAATGTTTTTGCTTGCAGGACCTCATAGACAGGACCTCACTGGCATGCCGTAAACGCATGCTTCCAAGTGCAAAAATCAAGAAGGAATACATGAATCTCAAGTCAAGTACAATACTTCGAGATGACCGACGCAAATGTGAACATTTTAAATATTTATTTCGTGAGTATTTAAAAGACACTCTCTGAGAAAATCGAGTTTCTTCACCCAGGCCCAGGAACAGCTTTTTTCGAAAGTTTTTTAAATGAAACTGAGTATGCCACACTGCTCACCCCAAATTATTATAACGTATTATAACGCTCCCGGCCTAATTATTTCATTGTGTATTCCCGCTTAGTCACTCCTAATCGCTTCACTTCTAGTTCCGAAGTCTCAACGCGTCGCCGCCGAACTCTTCATCACCATGGCCCAAGTCATTCCTCCTCCTACCTTCGTCATCGTCTTCATGGGCCAGGACTTCTACCCGCTCATGGTGGAGTCTGATTTCTTTAACGCTAGATCTTATCAATTCCAGATATCTCCCATGGCTTCTTCAAGGTTCGTCTCCCCGCGGTGCCCCGTACATCCTTGCACCTATTCTTCACGCCACTTCTAACACCGTCTCCGCGGTTCTCCAGCCCTATCTTCTCGTCCCTCGGCTTTTTGTCTTTCTTCTTCACATTCGCATCAACCCCACGCGTATGTATCTCCTTTCTCTTACCAACTTCTTTAGGTAGCCTGCAAGTCCGCTTCCCCACGATCACCTTCTACGGATACTCAGCGGGCGTTGTTACGCAATTTTGCGCTGAAGAACACCGTTCCCTTCGCTCCCGTTCTGTGCACCCGCTATACTGCTGTGATGTTCCGGTTACCAACCAACACTTTATTCTGACATAACGCTTGCATACTGGAGGGGGGGGGGCGGGAAGGGGTCCGGCGCAGGGGGAGTGGCCAAGTCCGTGCAGGAGCACCCTCCCGGGCACGAAATTGAGAAAAACTTTTACAAGAGAGCATTACAAAAGAAACACAAGTTACTAACAACCCTCTACGGCTTGTAACAAGTTCGCCAATAGGCGCGCCGGTTGAGGGTGGGGTTCCTAGTTCTCAATATTAGCCTTAAGTTACAAACAGGAGGGCGCTTGCCTAGTCTTCCAAGTATTTCAGTTGTTCGATAGTTGGGTGTCCTAGTTCTACAGCTCAAGTTGGGGGGTCAAGAGTTAGATCTACTCGCCCTACGCCTTCTTCGTCCATTACTTTCGCCATCTCATTGAGCAAGTATAGAAGTTGTTGATTGATCACAGCGTGTTCGTTGCTTGCTGAGCGATCATCATCGCTTGGTTCCCTGCCAATCGAGTCAAATTCATCGAAAACAGAATGGCATCCGTCGATTTTGAGACGTGGAAGATACATACGAAAAATCATCACGATTTTCGACGAAAGATGAATTACAATAGATATTTGCAAACAGCTAAATAAACATGTTTTGAATAAACACATTTCTTCACTCACATGTCCTTCTCGAAATCTACTTGAGGCTGAGTTGCTTCTTAAAATGCTCTTTGATTCGATATAGCTGAAAACGCGTCCTTCATTCGATCATCCATGCACAAGTAGAAACAAATTCTTACTTGAAGATTCTTTGAAAAACAATCTTCTATATCAATTCTCTCTGCTTATGCTAATCATTTACAGGCCGAAGGATGAGAATTCATTTATGGAAATCTGAAAAAAATGCGAAATTACTAATTCTCGAAAGAAACGAAGAGGGAAGAAAGCGCGCGCGGGTTACACAAATGTTTCGATCAATTGAAGGAAGAAATGAGTCATGATGGATGGGCGCTCGCTTTTAGCAGAGGTCGCATCTTCTCTATCTCCTTGCCGCATGACAAATAGCCCTTCATCAATACTCCGTTCAGTTTCGGTGCTTGCAGCTGAAGTTGTGATGAAAGCGCGATTACCGCCGATCTTGTCGTCTCCAAATGTGCACGTAATTGAGCTTATCACAAAAGGTTCTCATGTCCAGAAAGGCTTATATGTCTTGTCGTTGTGGACGTGGAGCCTTCTTCTTACTCAACGACCCAGAAGGGATGCATGGTGTAGCACTGAAGCGTTTGGAATGGATTTGAAGAAGCAACAATACCTTCCTTAATTGACTGTGTGGCCTCGATTATATTCAACTGGGTTGTCAACTTCTATAGACTGAAGCTTACACAATTTGCAGAGCTGAAGCATTTGAAACGAACTTGTAGAAACGACCATGGATTCACTTTCATTAGTATCGATACACGTTGACGTTGTCTTTCATCAATTGTATGCAAGAATTTGCCAAACTTCAATGGGCTGAGACTCGTTCACACATTTCAGCCATGTGAACCAGTGTTATTGAGCGAATACCCAGTCACCTCGATAGAAACATGTTCCCTTGAGTCGCTTTCGACTAAACTCTCGCCATTTTTGTCGAACAGTGTCAATATTCCTGCCAGCAAAGATCTCTAAGAGAAGAGTGATGTCCTTGAAGTCGGCATAACATCTTCAGGACCTGACACTCCTAGATCTCTGTTAGAGAAGAAGGCGTATTTCGTTGCGGATCCATGCGAATTCCATGTTTCGCACGCATCAAAACAAGTTGGATTGCGTAAAATAAATATCTCTATGTCAATCGGATGGCGCATCAGAGTTCAAAAGAAATATTCAGCGTCCTTTTTTTGAGAATTCACGCATTTATAAGCGAATGTGGATAAGGATTCATCTATGGAAACCTGAAAGCGGGCTTTTATTGTACATAACGTAGCAAAACGAAAAGGCAAAATAGAAAAAAACAGAGCTGGGAACGGAACGAAAAAAAACGGTTCAATGAGAGTCGCGACCCGCCGAGCGGCAACGTTCAGCACTCTTCTGGGTCTTCTTATCTCGTTAGAAACCGGCGTCTGGATCAATACCCATTACTCATGCGCTTCGCTGGACTTCATGGTGGACGACATCTCCGTAGGCACTAATATCGTTTCTTTTTCAAGACAGTGAACACATTTGCCTGGTTTGAAACAGTGTGCTGTTGTGAAAGAGCACACTCTTGTTGTTTGAGAGGTGCAAGATTTTGTCGAAGATTTGAAGAGTTAAATGCTTTTATGATGTTGCAATACATTCGGAGAAAACAGTGCGTTTTACTATGAAGTCGTTAAATTGTGTTGTTCGTTTAAAGTCGGACTTATTCATTGGACAATGTATGTTTATGTCGGTGTGTGGTTTTTAACAGCAACCTCTCCACTTATCCACTGCACTGTCTACCAACGTCCTTTCCTCCTTGTACACTGCTGAAAAGACAACGCTTAATGTACATACCCTTGACTCACGGTTGCCGGCATAAATGTGATAGAAAAAAAGACGTCCATCTTCTGTCTCGCTCCCGTGATGAATGCATCTTTGTCGAAATCGGCCAGTAAAAAAGCTTTCGTCAACGTTGATATGCCCCTTGTTTAAGATTGCACACCATGTGGCGAAGTTTTCGTATGATCATTTGAGTAGTTTCCACAAAGTTCGATACATTTCAGCAGACAGTCCATGGAATAAATTGATGCCCTCAACAATTTTCGCTGAAGGAGAGCTGAACAAAAGTCGTTCTCAATAAATTCATAAAGTCTTACCCTATAGAGTGAAGAGTGAAGTGGTGGTATATTTTAAGTTAGCCGTGTGTTGTAAATGTATTGAGTCCAGTTCTTCACCGGATTACACGCAGCTTGTACATAGACCTTGTTTGATTTTGCGAATTCTATCACAACAAGGTCGGTCGTTTGTGTCATGAAGTCTAGCATTATTTGTCGTAAAAATGAACCTACGCGATAGCGATACTCGTTGTCATTTATGATTTGAAGAAGCAGTCAACCAATATGGTTGACGGCGCGAAAATGAAGCATTTCCTCGTATGCCGAGCACTCTGGTAATGGTTATGACTCCAATGATACATGCTTCTGTGTTTTGTTCGATTATTATTGATCAATGCATGGTTGTTTGTCGTCAACAATAAAAGTTTGCGCTTTATACAGTCATTTATGAAACGCGATATGAGAATTTTTCTATGGAAGTCTGAAAAGTAGGAAATTGCATTTTCAAATAGTGAAAATGGCGCGATTGCGGCTATATAAACGAACTGGTAAGCGACTAAGAAAAGGACTGAGTCGAGAGGGTAGGGCGGCCTCTTTCAGCTGCGGACACGGCCACTCCTTATCTCTTCGCATGTCAGATGTTTTCTATTGATTTTTCTTTGCTTTGCAGGCTAATGATCACTACGCATTAATGATGCTTTGAAGCATGCACAAAGAAAGGGATGTGTAGTTTATCGATAGCTGACAGACAATCATTTCAGCCGCGTTTATAAAGTCGCAGAATTCATGCATCCCATTTGCTTCTTGCATTTGTGAAATTTTTCCCTTGCGGCCACGTTAACTCATTTTAAATGGGAATTTGCCCTCGCAAGATCGTTCCAGTGCAAACTTTTGCCGTTCGTTAGCACTTTTGTCCAAAGAAAAAACTTGTAGCACATTTACACGCTTATTTTCCCTTGCTTTACTTTGCTGTGCGGGCGTTTATTCATTTTGCGTCATATTTTACAGCGTCTGTTTCATGTTTTTGCTTGCAGGAACTCATACACAGGACCTCCTTCGCTTGCCGTAGATGCGCGTGCTCATAGTCAAGAATCAAGAAGAAACTTGCGACTTCATAGCTCCAAACAGGTTCATGATCAAAATCAAACTGCAAAAAGAGGCGACCAACATCTACCGCTGATTGAGTCACTGAATCCATCGTCGATGTCATCAACGTGGAAAAGGAGAACATAACTATTCGGATTCAGTCATCCATGTTCGATACATTCGGAGAAAGCAAGGTCGAGAAGGGCTTTGGTGTTAACTAGAGAAAGGACAAGCAACTGTCTGCTTCAAGAGTCCGTGTGCAGCACAACAACGCAAGCCTCAGTGATTTGGATAGCATCCGCAGCGAGTTACAACTCGACAGTACGTTCAGCGTTTTGTAATGAAAGAAGCATCCGATCGCTCGAAATCGCTCATCTCACAATCAGCTCTCTCTCTACGGCACGAATGATATTCATTAAATGTTGGAACTTCAAAGGGAATTATCGATGAAAAAAAAGATCGAATAAATGCAAGTATTGTGCTGATTGTCTTTTTTGCTCTGCTGCCGTACTTGCAGTGAACGCTATTCGAACATAAACCTGTTTCTGTGTGCTGTGCTTGTGATAAGATTTACAATAGACTCTTTATATCGGGTTCAAAAAAGACGACATGTGTCGTTGCTTGCTGTGCGGTCATCATCGCTTGGTTTCCTGTCCATCTAGTCGAATTCATCAAAGAACAAAATGGCGTCCGTCGATTTTGAGACGTTGAAGAGCTGCATTAGGCGGTCCTTTTGACTCCCCTCCGACTATGTATTTGTTGGCGATCGATAACGCCTAAAGCTGACGAAATAAGTTCGACAAACAAGAAACGTACGCATAGTTTGAATAACGGGCTGACGGTGATGCAAGAAATATGTTGTACTCCACAGCACTTGTCTTGCCGTAGCCGAAGGCCCAATGAACAACACGCATGAAGCATGGAGATTCCTTTTTGGGCTTTTCGCCGAAGCGGAAGTCGATGGAGTTGAAAACGTGTCCGTCATTCGGTCATGAATGCGCTAGTAGAAACAAAATTTTTGCGTTCCTATATCGAAGCTTCTTTGAAAAACAATCTTCCAATTCTCTCTGCTTATGCCAGTCATTTACAGGCCGAGGGATGAGAATTCATTTATGGAAATCTGCAAAAACGCGAAATTACTGATTCTCGAAAGAAACGAAACGGAAAGAAAGCGAGTGCGGGTTACACGTCCGGGGCGACCAAAAAGTATTCCCTTGTCAGCTGATTTTCTGTGCTTGCAGTTGAAGTTGTGATGATAGGGCGATTACCGCCGATTTTGTCATCACTCTCCAGACTTGCACACAAATTAATGCTCTTTTAAACTGTAATCGTCAATGTCTCTTCCATGTCCTCGCGTGTGTATTTCGCTCATTCAATTCGGCTCACTCATTTTAATTTCATTGCCAAAAAGTTTGCAGTCGCATCATTGCGCAGTCCGAAGTTTTAGGCTTTATGATTAGCATTTTCCTCCAAAGAGTATACTGAGAGTGCGAAGTTTTGCCGTCCATTAGCACGATCTTCACAAGAGTGAAGCGTTGTGCCTTCGCATGCTCATTCTTCTTCATTTTACCTCTCTGCGCGGTCGCTCTTCCAGTTCCCTGTTCTCCGCGTAACGATTTTTGTTTTCAGGTCCTCATAGACAGGACCTCCCAGGCATGCCGTAAATGCAAGCTCCCAACGTCAAGAAGGACAAAAAGGAATGCCCTAAATGATGTCCATCACAAGAAGGACGGAGGATGGCCCTTCCAGTGATGATCTCAAGTCCACCATAACTGAAGGTCAAGGACAACAACGAAACTGTGAGAAAGAAACAACTGAAGCGCGCCCGTTGATAAGTTCGTCGAAGCTGAGCGAAATCGTTGAGCGAATTTGAAGGTCGCAAAGCGGTTTATCAGCCTATCCTGTGTGAGACGATGGAACGTCTTCGCGATCAAGGAGTTCGCTGCGTTGTTGTCGTTGGACCCAAGCTCGATATCGATGAAAATAATTGTGGGTCAACGATAACAACGAACTGAAAAAAGCCTACTTGAGTCTGCCGTTCTACGACCTCATCCTGCTCGAACGAACCGATCTGGAACCCAGCGCCGTTAAGCAATCGACATCCAACAACCAAGAAACACTGCTGTCCTACACCCTCCCACTTGCATACGGATCATACGACTGAAGGTTCATGCGATCGCTCCTCGACAAGCATATCGCTTTCATTTTCCTCGACCTATACAAACCGTAAACCACAATAATCCAAAAGACTGCTACTTCGTTGCCATTTTGTTTATGATAAAAGCCGTTTTCTCTTGTCAAGATTTTTCATTGTCGCTCTACATTGAAACTGTCTCCTTCTATAATTTGTGCAATAAAACTGCAATGATTCGAAAATTCGATTGAACATGTCGAAAAAACTGTCGCCCTGTAAAACAGATGGTATTGTTTTCAACCTCGGCGTTGCGTGCAGTGACAAAGAGCCATAGGAAGGAGGAGGGGAAGCTTGGGGAGGGACTCGGATCAAAGCATTTCAGCGTAGAAAGAATGGCCGAGAAACATTCATTAAATTTTTAGAATATGAACGAGAGAAGAAAAACGACAATTTTATCAGAAAATTTTTTTCGCAGCGTTTCGTGCCAATCAAAAATCTCTTCAATGGCTGCGATGGATAGAGAAGTCGCCTCTTGACATGGCGCTGCCTTATTTTAGAGCACTATTTACGGTCGCCATCGTTGTGATTATCGTCGTTCCATGTGATGCAGTCAGCCTTGAGATGGAGTAATTGTGCTGCTGGTATTTTCTGGTTTTTAGAGAGGTCAAATATTTTTCGATAGCCATATGTGACGTACGATTCTATTCCATCACATCGTCCCTCTATTTGAACTGAATCATCATAGTAGCGTAAAAATGACCTTCACGTCAACGAAGCGACGAAGTTGTGATCCTTCACACCAGGCCCATGGGAGACGATTCTTTTTGATCGTTTACGGTTCGTATTTTTAGCAGAAAAGTGGCACAATAGCCTGCTAATAACAAACGTTTACCCCGTTCGTTTCCTTCCATGTTTATATAGGACACCTTGAGTGGCACGCTTTTTTCGGTGGGCTTCGGTCTTGAGTCAATTCTCATAGAGATTTCTCTCTCTTCGTTCTCAATCAGAAAATTTGTATTTCACTGTCCCGGATAATATGTTATTCATTTATGGAAAACACGATGAGAATTCATCAATGGAAGTCTGAAAACGAGCTTGTGGACACATACATAAAAGGGAGAGAAGAATGAGGACTGGGAAAAAATGGTCGAAGAAGCCATAGCCTGTCTAGCGACAACGTTCAGCACCCGTCTCACTCGCCTTATCTCGTTAGGCACCAGCTGGTTGCCGATCAATACCCATCGCGGGCGTGCTTGTCTTCGGAGGTACAAACGCGTTTTTTGTGAGTTCCAAAAGACGCAACGAGAGGGAGAAATGGACTAGAGTTTGCTTGAAAGAAAACAATTTGCTCTGTGGTAGAAAGACTTTATTTATTGAAACCAAAAGCTGTTATTCATGCCGCGAACATTATGAACGTGAAGTCTCTGTCCATTCACAAAATGCCGCGATAGAGTAGTGCAAAACATTTCATGTCCATAGGGCTCTCAAGATTTTCTCATCGTCTGTATTGTTACCGTCGTGGTTGGCGAAGAACGGGTGCATTATAACGTCGTGTGGAAAAAGTCATCCCCATACTTCGTTTGTTCGTTTGATCCTGGCAATACTGCTCATAAGCAGGGTGAGCTCGAAGGCAACACCTTCATGGATTCGATTTGCTAGCAGGAACTAGATGCATCGATCAAATGGTTTGTCTCGTTCGCATCGCCATCGGTGGAAAAGTCATCGCCTTATTTCGTTCGATCGTTTGATCCTGGTAGTACTGCTCATAAGCACATTGAAATCGAAGACAACAGTTTCATGGATTCGATTTGCTAGCAAGAACAGGATGGATCGAATTAAATAATAACACGACAAAATTTTTTCAAGTTATTTTCTGAAGTCCGCATTAAATGCGATGTTTATAATTAGCAACTAGTCCGAAGCAATGAATTAGTTCTGAATTACTAGTGCACTTTTTTGACACGAACATACACATTCGCGTCCCTTTTGAAGAAAAGTTGTCATGAGTTGGATCGAAACCTCTTCGTCGTGCTCCAATAGTCTGTGAAAGGAGGGAATGAAAATTCGTTTATGGAAGCCTGAAAACGTTCTCTTGTACTTATATATTTGAAACCAGCCGTGCCCCCGCCTCCGGCGGGGTCCCGGCTGGCTGGGGGGCTTCGCCCCCCAGCCCCCCTCTCCCCCTTAGAACAAAACGACGGTGTCCGCCTCCGGCGGACACATTGTTAATCAGCTGTCCTCCCTCGGCTCTCCTCTATCAAATGCCCTTTTCTCCCTCATGCGTAGATCAAACTTCAAATTTTGATCTACCCTTCTCTCGGTAGACTACCCTCCACAAATCTTTTCACTTAAACCTTCTAAAGCCTTCTCGGCTATTGCAAATGCTTGGAGAGCTTTCGGAAGTACTCCCTCTTCGTTATTAAAACTGGCAAAAGACGCTGGAAGTTAAGGGGATCGAACCCGGGACCCCCGACGTAGAAGTCCAGCCCACTAACCACTCGGCCACCTAAAATGCGGTCACAGTCACCGTCCCCTTTTATTATATGTAAG